>PVJH01016341.1:0-50810 GCA_004026705.1 Nesogale talazaci
GGTGGATGTAGAGGAGGAGGTGGAGGTGGTGGAGGAGGTGGTGGAGGAGGAGGTGGAGGGAGAGGTGGGGGTAGTGATGATTCTGGCTCATCGTGACCCTGTGTGACAGGAGGACTGCCCCCTGTCCTCCAGCCTGTGTGACCCTGTGTGACAGGAGGACTGCCCCCTGTGGTTTGCAGCCTGTCCTCACTGCCAACCTTTCAGGGAGCCGTTTAGCTCTCACGTCACTGGAGCACCTGACGTTGCCATCAGGAAAATGGAAATTCAAACCACGTGACTCCGAGTTCCTAGGACGGCAGCCAGGGGACGGGTGACAGACTGTCATGTCACCCCGTGGAGCAGCCGGGTGGGTTGTGCATGCAAAACGGATGTAGAACAGTGACACCACTTTGGAACATGGTCTAGAGGATTCTTTAGAAGCCATGTCATAAGCAATGAGAGCTTACGGCCACAGAAACCTGTTTGTACATATTCATAGCATGTACATACTCATAGCTGTTTATACATATTCATAGCACATACATATTCATATCTGTGTATACATATGCATAGCATGTACATATCCAAAGCTGCTTGTACATATTCGTTGGACTCGACACAATGCAAACGCATGGCCGAATACTGCACAGTCCCAAAAAAAGGAAGTGCCATCGGTACGGACGACAGCATGCAGACGTCTCAGTAGATGCAGACAACACGCAGACCTGTCAGTCAACAGAGACCCATGCAGACACCTCAGAGCAGCTATGCTGAGAGGAAGAAGCCAGTCCACCCCTAAACCAAGCAACCAAACCAAGAGCACACCCTGCGTGTCCCGTGGATGGGACACTCGAGAAAGCAAGTTGATCGGAAGGACAGCAGGTCGGCTGGTGGGAACTCAGGGAGGGAGAGCCAAGGGGCCCGAGAAGACTTTGGGGGCGATAGACAAACGTGTCCTCATGACTGCGGCTCCTCCTGGGTCTACAGGGGTCAAAGTCCATCTGGGTGCGAGTTTTAGATGTGTCCCTTTACTCTCTGTCTTCATCAAGCTGTCAAGAGACTGATTTCTTTTCCTCAAGGAAAAACCGCACAGAGGAATCTGCCCCTGCTGGCCCCCCTGGCCAGCACCTCTCCTGAGAGGGTCCTCCACGCCCTCCCCCAAGCTCCTGCCCTGCTTCCCTCAGCTAGTCCCCACCAGGGAGCCAGAGTGACCCTGTCCCAGCTTAGGCCAGAGCATGTCCCTGTCCTGCTTGACACTTCCCATGGCCCCTATACGACCAGTAAAAACCCAGAGCTCTCAGAATGATCTTTCAAAAAGAACAAGGCTGATCTAAACGGAGGAGACCCCGAGCCTGTGACACTTAGATACCCTGCAGGCCTAGAGCTGAACTCACCCCCTTGCCTCAACTTCTGGCCAAACGCTAGCCAGGTCTATCCGGCGAACGAGAGGACAAGGGAGACACAGCTGGGCCTGCTGGAAGCTGCGATGGAGCAGGCTGGGGGAGACAGGAGCAACGCCCCCCAGGAGGAAGTGGGAAGGGCGATGGTGCCTCGTGAGGGGTGCAAGCAGTGTCCTGAAACAAAATCCGTCTGGACTGTTCACAGTGGGCTCTGTGACCTTTCACCCCAACCACAAGAAGACATTGGAAAAATAATAATACCTTCTCGTCCGAGGGTTTGGGTTCGGGGGTGGAGGGCAAAATCTGTTCTAAGAGCTTCCCATAGGTCACGCCAACCGCCCTGAGGAAGATGTGGTACAAGTCCCCCTGCTGTACAAATTGGGGAAACTGAGGCAGGGAGTTTGTTGGGGCTTAAAAAAAAATTTTTTTTAAAGCCTGCCCAAAGTTACTCAGCCTGGTCACCTGGCCTGGATCTTGCCCTCATCACCAGCATGCTCTGTCATCTCCCTGCCCCCCCACCCCCAGCCCCTGATCATAGCCTCCTGTCACACCTGACTCAACCAACCAGAGTTCTCCCCAACCCCCTCCCAACCCTGTTCCAAAGTTGTGTCCCATTTTAGAACGACGACAGAACTGGGAACCTTCCCTGTCTTCTCTCTGGGCAGGTGCCCTCTCTGCAGGAAGTCCTTCGCTTCTACTGGCTCCTCTAGCCCTCCTGGTCAGCACCTCTCCTGAGAAGATTCTCCATACCACCCCCCACCCCAAGCTCTGGCCCTGCACCCCTCAGGCTAATCCCCACCAGGGCCGGATGGCAAGTAAAAGGTCAAGGACTTCCTGCAGGGGAGGTGAGGCAGGGCGGGGCGGTGACATGAGATGAGGCCACAGGTAGCCCCAGTAATTCCTGGGTCACCAGACACATGTGGCAACGTCCACAGCATGGACACGGCCCAGCTGCTCAGCTGCACTGATTCAACACGCCAGGGCCTGCCTGCTGGGAACCCGGGAGCCCTGCCTGTCCGCTGTACCCGTGCCAGGCCAGCCCTCCCCAGCACCGGTGAGCCTTGGTGGCATGGGGAAGACCCTTCAGGGCTCCAGCCCAACCTGACTCCCCTCTGCTGGTCCTGAAGTTCCAAGCCCCCTCTGGCCTGACTCCCAGCGCCCCCCCCCCAACTCCTTCGAGCCAGAACCGTTTTTCCTCAGTTCATATGTGCAGAGTCTGTTTATTGGCCCGAAACATGGGTCCCTGTGATCCCCACAGTTGTGTGTCTGGGTCCTCTCATGTCCTGTGAGTCCCCTGGGATCTGCCTCATCGCTGAGCCTGCCCACTGAAGCCCTCTAGGGAGGGACCCCTACCCAGACACACACACTCAGGCAGAAATGTCCTGCCCGGTAGGTGCTCAGCCCACCCTGGGACAGCGCCACCCTGCAGGATCCCAGGGTTCCCAGCTCCCCCTGGGGCCGGTTCATTCCCTGGAAAATGGGTGATTGGACCAGACACACTCCAAGCTTCCTCCAGACTCCGATGGCTTCCCAGAGCTCTCAGGAGGCAGCAGCAGGCAGCACCAGCCTGGAGCCCCCACTCACCAACCATCCCTCTGACCCGTTAGGACCCAGGATGCCCGTCGCGGGATCGGGGAGCTGCAGTTGGGGTGGGAAGCAGCCTCGGCAGAAATGACAGAGCTGGGGCACAGAGCACACTGTGACTCCATGTCCATGTCCTGGGCCAGGTCCACCCTAGTGCTCCGTGGGAGGGACACCTTGGGGGTATCCTTTGACCCCTCACCCCCTTTCCATTAGCGCCAAGTTGAGGCCGCCCCCACTTCCCTACAGGACTCCTTGTGATGGGACTGAGAGGCTGTCACTTCCAGGAGGCAGACCCCCTCTGGCCCCCTCTCTTCTGTGCCCACCCTGTGCTGCAGCACCTGCTCGGTCAGCGGGTCTCCACGTTCCTCAGGCCACCACCCTGTCATACCCTTCCTCATGGGGTGGTGACGCCCCCCCACCATAAAATTATTTTCATTGCTACTTCATTGTCTTTTGTCCGTTATGAATCGGGTGACCCCAGGGTGAGAACCACTGTGATCAGTGACATACTCGCCGACCCAGAAGCCATCGGTGGACGACTGGCTGAAGAAGCCCTGGTCCACATACACTGGACTCCTCCGCATCCCACAAGGACAACGAGGAAGTCACACAGCACCTCCTGGCAGGGATGACCCCACAGAGACCCGTCTGCCACGTGGAGGGAGTCCATCACCTAGGGTCAGTAGGTTAGACAGGGTTCCCTAGAGAAACAAAGCCAGGACCCTTGTGATTTTATATATATTTATATGGATAGATAACGTAAGAAATCCATAGCCAATCCACCTGTAGAGCAGTATGAATGGCTCAGTGCCGCACACTTCCATGAGACAGCAAATACACTGGCACTCCTTCCAGGCTTGAGGGCCGCCAGGTACAAACCAAAGAAGCAGACCGCTGAGTCCCCTGTAGAGCTAACAGGTTCTCTGGCCACAGGCAGCAAACAGCAGGGCAGGCCACCAACGGTCAGCCAGATGACAGGGTCCGACAGTCCCCAGCTCAAGCGACATATACACCAGCAGTGTGGCGAAGCAGGTCTTGAAGGACCCTCCAACTACAGCAACACAGGCCGCAGGCTGGGTGTCCCGCAGGTAGTGTAGCTTGCAGAGTGAGGCAGAGAACCAGCTAAGGCCCGACATCAAAGGGCAAGAGACAAGAAAGATGAGGCTGGCTGAGCCATTTCTCTCTCTGCCCTCCTGCAATTCGTCCCACATGTGTTCAGAGGGCAGGTTGGCACCAGCAACCTCCTGATCACAGTCGGCTGTTGCAGGAGCCCGCCGCCATCAGGGGCAAGCCCAAGGGAAGACGTCCAGTCCAGAGGGGACGGACGTGGGAGGTAAGGTGAAGCAGCAGGCTAGAGGGTGGACAGGTACTCCCTTGGGGGACGGTGACCTGCCCCCCAGGAGGGTGGCTGGGAAGTCGTTTCAAGGGGTGAAAACAACCTTGATGGGGGGACATGCAAATACCCCCCCACCCCCACACACCTGATTCACAATTTGAAAACAGCTCGGGGGCCCCCAAAGCCCCCACAGCACCCACGGGCCCCGACCACCCTCTGTGGACCCCAGCCACACACTGGACCAGTCTGAGCAGGGGAAGGACCAACTTTTGTTTCGCCAGTCTTTGGTAGAGCATCGCTTTTGTAATGAAAACGAAGCGGGGGTGGGTGCTGGCTTCACGACCTGTCTGAATTGAGGGAAACCACCCCTGGAAGCGTGAGCGCGTGCACATGCGCGTGGTCTGTGGCCATCAGGGATTTTGACGAGGTCTCGCGGTGCACAGGTCACTTGCTGGTGTCGCCATTCCCAGACACGATGTGCCAGCCCCCAAAGGCAGATCCAGAGCTATTTCTTCCAACTAGCCCAAACCAGTGCCGACGCGTCCACCGCTGCCCCTGGCTGTCCTTCAAGGCGGAGTGAAACTGCTCCTGGGGGCGGGTGCGCGCGGGTCCATCTGTGCGAGGGCAGACAGCCTCCGCCTCCTCCCACCAAGTAGCTCGCGCGTTTGAACTGCTCACCTTGGAGTTTGTAGCCCAATGCTTAGTTCACGGCGCCGCCAGAAGTCCCCTGGATTTGTGAAGAAAATGACCAGAAAAGAGAATAATAGTGTGTGTGTGTGTGTGTGTGTGTGTGTGTGTGTGTGTGTGTGTGTGAGAGAGAGAGAGAGAGAGAGAGAGAGAGAGAGAGGAGGTATTTAACTTATGTCAGAACGGGCTTACAATGACCCACATTGAACGCCCCCCTCCCAAAAAAGGGGGAGGAAGAACAACAGAAACACGGGAGACAGCGGTTGGTATAAAATATAAAAATAATAGTCCTTTATAATTGATCAAGGAGTCAGGAGGGTGGAAGGGTGGGGGGTAGGGAAAAAACGAGGAGCTGATACCAAGGACTCCAGGAGAAAGAAAATGTTTAGAAGGGGAGGATGGCAACAAACATACACGCGCTCTGGATACAATGGACGGCTGTTCTAGGAGTGGTATGAGCCCCCGATACAATGATTCAAAAACAAGACTTTTTTTTAAATTAAAAATCATTTTATTGGGGGTTCGTACATCGTTTTTCACAATATTCATTTCACAATACATCGTTTTTCAAATAAACATACTGTGCCAAGCACCTTCACATGTCCGCTGCTGTTATCATACTCCAAACATCCGCCTTTCCTCTTGAGCCCTTGATATTGGATTATCTATCCGTTCCCCTCTTCCCCTGCTCTCCCTTCCCCACCAGCCCTCAATACTTTATTATTGTTCTGTCACGTCTTACACTGCCCAACCTCTCCCCCAACCCACTCCCCTGATGCCCGTCCTTCCAATAGGAGCTTATGTGTATATCCTTGCCGTTGGTTCCGTCTCTCTACCCCACCTTCTCTCCACCCATCCGGCAGCTTCAATCTCACCACTGGCCCGAAGAGGCTCATCCGTCCTGGTCTCCCCATGTCTCCAGCTCCCCTCTCCACCAGTGCACCTTCTCCAGTCCATCTGGATTTGTAAGGCAGAGTTGGGACCATGATGGTTGGGGGGGAGGAAGACTTCAGGAACTAGAGGAAACGTGTATGCATCATCACTGCCCGGCTGCCCCTTGACTAGTCTGTCTCCTCCCTGTGATTCCCCTGTAAAGGGGTGACCAATTACCCACCAGTGGGCCTTAGGTCGTCACCCTGCTCTCCCCCTCATTCGTAATGATGTGATTCTTGTTCTTTGGTGGTCGATACCTGCTCCCTTCGGCCCCTCTTGATCACACAGGCTGGTGTGCTTCTTCCATGTGGGCTTTGCTGTTTCTGCGCTGAACAGCGACTCAATTATCTTCAAGTCTTTGAGACTCCAGACATTCAATCCTTTGCATAGCTGGGCACCATCTTTTCTTCTGCTCTGTTTTGATTTTTGTTCTTTGATGCCCCATACCTGATTGTTTCAGCACCTCATGGTCGCACAGGCAACTGAGCTTCTTTTGTGGTGGGTTTTGTTGCTCCTGAGCTAGATGGCTGCTTGTTTATTCTCAAGCCTTTAAGACCCCAGATGCTGTATCTTTTGTTAGCTGGGCACCCTCAGCTTTCTCACCACTCTTGCTCATGCTCCCACATGTCATCAGTGGGCGCCTTGGGGATGTGTGCACACAGTGATATGTTGTTGTTATTGTTTTCCCCCCGTTTGATGCCTGTAGCCTAGACCTTTCACCACATTGTGGCCACGCTGGCTGTTGTGTTTCTTCTGTGTGGGTGTGGTTTCTTCTCAAGCAAATGGTCTATTGTTTATCTTCAGGCTTTTAAGACCCCAGATATACCCTTTGATAGCTGGGCACCATCAGCTTTCTTCACCACATTTGCTTGTGCACCCATTTTACTTTGATCGTGATCGTGTTGGGCCAGTGAGCCTCATGGAATACCAGATTCATAGAACAAAGTTTCTTGCATTGATGGAGCACCTGGGTGAGGGTCCAGGGTCCTCTTGCTACCCTAGTATTTGACCTATAGATATGTTCTTATGGAAAACAAGACTCATTTTAACAAAAAGAAATGAGTCCAAGGGCTGAGCCCCGGTGGTGTAGTGGTTGTGCGCGGGACTGCGGCCCACTGGGACGGAGGTTCAATTCCAGCAGTGGGGCTGGGCCTCCTACTCCCACCACCGGAGAGCAGTGATGCCAAAAAACAAAAGAAATGAGTCCGAAGTGCTTCCTTCCTCCGCTTTCTCTGCCTCATCTCAATGGTCTACCATGAGCGTGTTTAGCTCCTTGGGTGCTGGCCAGGGTTTGGTAAAGGTGGCCTCACGGGATTCAGCGAAGGGCAGCCTGGTCCCCGGCTCCTCCACATGCTGCTTGGGTGGGAACTCGAGGAGGTGGACAGGCCTGGTCCAGAGACCACAGCAGCTCCACCATGAGCATTTCGCTATCACCTCCCCCGAGAAGTCCTCTCAAATTGCTCCAGGCACAGCTCGCTCTGCAGGACGCCCTCGGCCTTGGCAGCACTGGCTCGCTTGATAAAACCTTTGGGTGCCAAGTCCATCCTCTTAACCACCTAAAGTCACCTCTGCCCCATACTCAAAGTCAATGTTTGGCGATCATCAAGGTTTCAATCATGATTAGATACCTTTTTCTTTTCAAAGTTTCTGTGACTTCCGATTTGGCTGTTTTCTTTGTGTATTTTGACGTCAGCGCTGTTTCCTTAGGTCACAAGCATCTTGGTGGGTCATTTGACCGGCCTAAGGACCCTGGTTCTCTTGCTCAAAGGTTCAGAAAGCCCCACAGTCAGTGCTCCCTCTCTCTCTCTCAGTACCTTGGCCTCAATGCCAAGTCATCGCAGGCCTAGAAGACAGGTAGAACTGCCCCTGTGAGTTTCCAAGACCGCGACGACTCTTCACTGGAGCTGAAAAGGCACAACCAATCCCAGTGCCACATGCACCATCTCCCCTTCCCACAGGGGATGAACAACAGAAACGCGGGTGGAGGGAGACTGCGGTCAATGTAAGATATGAAAAAATCATAATAGCTTATCATGGGGTCATGAGGGTAGGAGGAGGGAAAAAAGAGGAGCGGATACCAAGAGCCCAAATAGAAAGTAAGTGTTTAGAAAATGACGGTTGGCAACCTATGCACAAAGACGCTGGATATGATTGATGTGTGGAATGTTATAAGAGCTGCAAGAGCCCCGATAAAATGATTTGGTTTTGGGGGGGCATCACGGCCCTCTGGTGGGAGTGGGAGGCCCAGTCTCGCTCCTGGAGAGCTGCTGCTGGATTTGAACCACCAAGCCAGTGGGCCGCAGTCCCGCACTCAACCACCGCGCCATTGAGGCTTAAAATGATTTTTTGTGAAACCCCATCTTTCTCCCGAGGAGCAGCCGGAGGTCTCAAACCGCCGACCTTTCAGATTACAGCCCAACCCGTGACCACCATTCCCCCCCCCCCCCCCAGAACTCCCACCGTCCGTCAGGGAGAGGAGGGAGGCACCGCAGGTGTGCTCGCTGCCTCCCTGAACAGCTGCCTGCTCTGCTCAGGAGAAGAAGAGGTAGATGGTGCTTGGCATCCCCAAGACGCACTGGCGGCATAGTGGGTAGGCACTGGGCCTCCCACCACAAGGTCAGCGGTTTGAAACCGTCAGGCGCTCCCAGGGAGAAGGCCTGGGCTTTGACTCCATCGAGAGTCACCGTCTCAGAAACTCACAGAGGCAGTTCTACCCCGTTCTGATGGGGTCTCGATGGGGACATCAGCTCGATGGCCGTTGAGCTGAGGTTGGGTTTGGGCTGGCTGCCGTGACCCAGCACAGTGGTCGGAGAGCCCACAGAAGAATCCCGATCCAAAGGAGGGAAAGGCGCAACAGAACTCCGCATCATCAAGCCTTTCTCAAGCCATCTTCGAGGCTGAACGATTGCCCTGAGATCATCTTACACCTTAGACCCAAAGCACCGCCGTGAGCAGTTCCGACTCACAGGGACAGTGCCAGTCACCTGGTCTGGGGTCAATATGAGGATGATGCGTGTAGGGGCGGGGTCTAACCTGTCCGTCTGGAGATAGCCAATGAGACCTCTGTGTGGGCATGGCTTTCTCTGAGAATTCTGGGAAATTCAGTCATATTTTCCCTGTGGAGGTGAGAGACTCACTCCTCGGTCCCTTGGAGATGCTCTACTGACAAGACACAAGACATCCCAGAGAAGCCATATGGACTTACCCTGATAGAACCAGACCTCGGAAGCCAGAAAGGCCCCTTAGAGACTCCTGCCAGCACTGGATGCTTGGGAAGCCCCAGAGAGGCCCCTGCCAGCGCTGAGATGCTCCTACCACCACTGGATACACAAGACTCTGCACCCACTGGCCTGGGATTGTCCTGGCATCATTGCATGTGCTTTGTGAGTCTGAAGAGGGCTTATGGATTGGTATCTGACATATGGGCTAATATCAAACTTAGGAACTTGATCTTGACTGGGCTGGAGTGTTTTCTCAATGTTCCATTCCTCTTGTATATAAACCTCTCCCTTGTATCCATATGAGTGCTTATGAGTTTGTTTCTCTAGTCTGCCCGGACTCGCACAGCGAGCCTGTAGGTCAGAGCAGGATGCCCCCGTGGGTTTCGGAGACTGTCCCTTCTTCCAGGACTGGAAAGCACGGCCTTTCTCCCATGGGGTCGCTGGTGGCCTCAGATTGCAGACCTGTGGAGAGCAGCCGGGCCACTATCCCACCGGGACTCCTAGCTAGGAAATGAGTAAAGCTTCACACATAAGAAGACCCAGACATCGTGGCTGCCGCAACGGGCTCAGGCATGGGGACACCCGTGAGGAGTGTGGGACCCTCTGTGTTTGCCCCTGTTGGGCACCGGGTCGCTGCAGGTCACAGCCAGCCTGATGGTATCTGACAGCCAGCACAGTCCGAGGTGGAGCACCCGGACACGCTGCCATCACATGGCCGCAGACGCAGGGTCAGCCTCCTGCAAGGACTGTCAAGAGGGTCACGTGGACAAGGGCCCTTGTCCAAAGACTGGCCTGGAACCAAGGGCAGGCACAGTGAGTCTCAGCTCATGGAAGGGGAGCCATTCGGAAACAGGTGGGCGAGGGGAGGGGCCGCCCAGCTTGAGGAAGTTCATGCAGGTCGCAGGCATGTGCATGCAGCGACTGCAGATGTGGCGTGTGCTGTCCTCGGCGGCAGGTGAAGATCACGCGCTGCCGGCGCGGCCTCCAGGCCTGCGCTCAGCCCTGCAGAAGCACCCAGTGGGTGCCTAGCTGATCGTCTGCTCCACAGCCCGAGGGAGCCCAGGTGCGGGCCAGGGTCTCGGTCCTGTGTCCCTGCTGCAGCCCAGGCACTCAGCCCCTGCGGGGAATCACTCCAGGGAGCCCCCGGCAACATGCAGCTTTCTCCCCACGCCTCGAAGACGACGCGCCTGTTGATCTCTACCCAGTCCGACCGCGTCACTGTTCCTATCCCGTGTCCCCTCCCCGGGTCTGGGTTCTGTCCCCGACACACCGTGGTCGCCGGTCCAGCCTGGCGCTGCTGAAGGTCTCCTGCGTGTTATCCCGCCGGTCGCTGCCCGGACAACGCCAGGAAATCGATTCTATCACGTCTGTTCTCTGCGACGCTTCGGGGGTAGAAGCCTCCCCTGTTCCAGGCGGGAGACCCTAGAGGCCACTTGACGTGCAACCCTCCCCGCCCCCAGCTGTAGCCGAGGGGGGCCTGGTGCTAGGAGACAACACAGGCTTCCTTCTGGAGAGATTCCTGATGAAGATGGATGTGGAAGACAGGCCCCAAGATCTACTCCTGAAAGCCCCAGGGATCACAAAAGTCTGGCGTGAACCCGATCCCGGAGACTGTGCCAGGGGCTGCACCCTGTACCCGGGTCCAACGCAAAGCAGCTGGCCCCGCCAACGTCCTTACTGAACTCAGCGTTCCCTCCCTGCCATCAAGTGGATGCCCTCTTTAGAAGCGTAAAAGCCCCCTCTTCCTCCCCGGGAGCGATCTGTAGTCTTGCACAGCAGGGCCTTCAGGGAGCAGCTCACTTGTCCCCAACCCATCCCAGGGCGCCTTTGTGAGTGGGCCCAGGAGGAAGGCGGTGACGCCCTCCAGACGGCCCCGCCCCGCTGTGCAGACCTGGCAGCCAGAGAGGGTCCCCAGACAGGGGCTTGCAGGCTCGATGCGGAGAACCGGTTTGCATGTAAGAGGCGCAGACTCAGGGCTGACGGAGAAAGAGGAGATGCTGCTGGTATCTGCTGGGTGCTGTGGCCCTTGAGGGACAGGCCAGGGTTCTCCTTGCCCTCTCTCAGGACATGGCTCCTCACTGACCCCTCGGCCATGCTCCTGCTTCCCCAGAGGGCTCCCCGCTGCCAGTCCACACGTCTTCCCCTGAGAGCCCGCCATGCATTGAGCAGCAGGTAAAGGAGTGGATGTCCAGGGCACCAGGAAGGCGCCCTGGTCGTAGAGCTGGGCTGCTAGTCCCAAGGTCGGCAGTTCTAAACCACCAGCGGCTCTACAGGAGAGAGAAGAGGCTCCTGGTCCCCCTGGAGATGTGCAGTCCTTGGACGCCACAGGGGCCGATCTGCTGTGCCCAACAGAGGGTAGTGAGTTTGCCCTTTGGGGGTTTTGCAGGTCGCCAAGGGGAGGGGTGGAACCTGGAGCTGGGACAGTGGGACCTTGTCAGGCCGCCTCAGGGGGCCCCGTGGTGGCTTCTCTGTTCCCCAAGGAAGCTGGTTCCATTCTGAGGATGCTGGAGAGCAGCCCCCTGCCACACCTCTGATGCCCGCAGGGACTCCTGCCTGGGCCGCCCCGCCCCTGCCTCTTGGCCTCGACGCCCTGTGGGAGGCTCACGGCTGGACACAGGGACAGGCCTGGCCCGCTGGAAGCTACCACTGGGGTCTCCAGGTCTCTAGCCCATTCACAAAGCGCCCAAAGGGGACCTCCCCCCACCCCCACCCTCCAGTGGCTGGAGAGAGGCACCAGGCTTGGTAGAGGAGAGGGGGGTGGAGAAGAGGAAGGGTCCATCGACAGGACCGATGGGCACTGCCCTTACAATGGGTGCACAGGGTACAGCTGGTGCAGTACTGGCTGTTTCCTTCTGCCCTGGACCGGGCCACTGTGGGTCAAGACTACACAGCTAATGCCTATACCTCCCCCACAAAGCTCCGAAGAGCACTTTGCAAGGAAGCTGCACCCTCTCCCTGCCCTGCCCTCTGGGTCAGGAACTGGCTCGGAGTCCTAGTGGCAGGGTCTGTGTTGGGACAAAGACCCCCCGGGACCCCAGATCGAGGTGGGAGGACCTCTGTTCCGACCTCAATAAACCACAAGGGACTCCCCACCCACGTCCCACAGGAAGCAGGACCGGGCAATCTTTCAGAGTGCCCCGGGGGTCCGCACCACAGCACAGGAGTCAGGAACTGCCCAGGGTCCCAGGGGAGCCCGAAGCCCAGGACGCCAGACTCCATCCCTCAGCCTGTCAGAGGGAGAGGCATCGAGTCCCCCCAGGGCCACCAGATGTGGAAACACAAAAACGATGGACCAGGAGGCCCAAGGGGCCAGGCAGCGGCTGGCAGGTGCTCCTGCAGACCTGGCATGGGGTGCCGGTGGGCCTTGTGCCCCGTGGGGATAGGGTGGGGGGCGGGGAGGCTGCGGAAACTGCCAGCTCCAGAAGACAAGTCACTGAGAAGTCCCCACATGGGGGGAGCCCCCCCAACTGTAAGCAGTTGAAAGTGCTGGCTAACACCTGCCCCCCACTCCTCGCTGGCTCTCCACAGCACCTGCGGTGTTCCTGGGAACTACCAGGGACCCGGCTGCAGAGAGGGGGCCGTCCAGGGTACTCAGGAGAGCAACCCAGCTCCCAGCCCGAACAGGCCTCCAGCCTCGGCCAGACTCCAGGCCTCGGGGAGACCGTGGGGGGTGCATCCTGGGAGAAGGGACTCCAGGAGGGGATAGTGGGTGGTCGCATCTGTGACAAGAAGCAGGGCTCCATCTCGGGCCCGATGCCCTTCCTCTGACATCCGCCTCAGGCCTCTCCCGCCTCCTTCTCCCCCCCACCTCCCCGCCCCCCCCCCCGCATGCCTCTGGGAGCCGATCAGGTCTTGAATGACACCCCAGATGACTCTTGCTATTAATTCCCACACACAGAATGAGTCCCTTGTTCTCGGCCCTCCGCTCCGGCAGGAATGGCCGGCCCGAAGCCATCCTGGAGTTCCTGACTGAACCCTTCTCCGGGCCTCCTCCGCAGAGCCCGCACCCAGGGCCCTGTGGCCAGGGGGGCACAGACACAGAGTCTGGGAGACCCCGAGTCACAGGATGAAGTCACCGGATGGGAGGGTGGGAGCACCCCAATCTCGGGGCGGGGAATGACCCAGTACCTCACTCGAATTCTAAGCCCAGACCAGGAGGGGGAGGGGAGGCCTCAGGTCTCTGAGCTGAGGGTGGGAGGCAGGGAGTCTGCAAATTCTCAGGTTCCACCCAAGGTCTGGGACCCCCCCCCCCGAGGAAGGCCCCCTCAAGGAGCACCCAGAAATCTAGGACCCAGGGCCCCCCCTCTGTCTCTGAGGGAGTTAACAGGGCTGGGGCGGGGCACCACCTGTCAGCAAAGACCTGAGGACAGGGCCGCTTTTGATCCTGGGAGCCTGGAGGATGTGGGGTCAAGGTTACACCCACCCCACCCCTGTTGCCAACAGGAAGGAAGGAAGGAAGGAAGGAAGGAAGGAAGGAAGGAAGGAAGGAAGGAAGGAAAGAAGGAAGGGCTGGAGGCCTCAGGATGCAGACAGGGAAACTGAGCCCCGAGAGCTGAGGGCATCGCCTTGCCCCTGGCCCAGCCCCCCAGCTGTCTGACTTCAGGACCAAGACACTGCATTCTCCTGCCCACTCGAGGTCCCAGGTCCAGAAGGCTGAGCGACCTTGAGTGACTCAGCTGCCTGTTGGGGCCTGGACTCTCCTGCAGGACAACCCTGACACCCCACAGGACAGGATGGCTCTCCCTGGTGGATTTCCCAGACGGGAACCCAGCATGGAGTGGGAAGGCCCGTCTTTCTTCCTCCGAGTGGCTGGGGGTTTCAAACCGCTGACCTTGAGGCCCACGTGGACCCACGGCTCCTCCAGGACTCCCTTCCTGCACAAACGGGTCCCCTCTGCGGCAAAGTGAGGGGCGGGCCACCCAGGGGGCTCACAGGCACTCCCAGTCTCATCTCCCCCAACCCCCAAGCCCAGGGTCCTGGGAGGGCTCAGAACAGGTGGTGGGCGGGGCTAATGCAGGACAGGCAAGAGGGAGGAATGGGTGACACCTGCCTGAAGGTGTCCAGGCTCGGTGACTGGGGGGAAAGCAGGCAGAAACAGTGCTCGCTGGAACCTGGTGGTCGGGATGCAGGCCCTCGGACCGAGATGCTGGGCCGCTGTCCCTGCATTCATCTCTCACACGGTCCCAAGGTGTCCCCCCGCCCCCCCCCCCCCACACACACACACAGCTGGCCCACAAGTCCAGGTCCATGGTGACAGGCTAGCTGGGGAGAAAAGTCTGGAGAAGGCGGTAAGTGGGCTGGAGAACAGAGGCAGGGCAGAGAAGGGGCCAGAAACATGAATGCAGGTTACAAGGAAGACCCACAGAGGGAGGCTGTGCCCTGGAAGGAAGAAGGAAGGAAGGAAAGAAGGAAGGAAGGAAGGAAGAGGGTTCCAGGTGGAGTGTCAAACCGGGACTCAGACAGGCAGGGGCGGGGCGGGACAGGCCCTCTGAGGAGTGGGGGGAGGAGGGGAGAGAGTCCAGAAGAAAGGGGGAAGAGAAGGAGGGGGTAGGAAGGGAGAAATGGGGGAGGGAGGGGAGAAAAAGGAGAGGGGAGGAGGGGAGAGAGGAGGAAGGAGGTGAGGGGTGAGGGGTGAGGGCAGGGGGACACTGTCCTGCCCATTCCCACCTCTCCCAGCCCCCCACCTACCTGCAGCCCAAACCTGAAGCCCTGCTCCCTGGCACAGACTCTGAGGTCCAAAAGCAACACAGTGGGGGGCGGGCAGGGGGCCTGTCGCAGAGCATGGCCAGCAAGATGGGTGTTTTGAGGCTGGGGAGGTGACCCTAGTGAACACCCACTTCCATCTCTCTCTCTCACAAACACACACACACGCATCCTCACACCCCCGGGAAGGTTTAAAATACTGATTCCCAGGTCCCGCCCGCCTCTGTCTCCGGGTGGGACCTGGAGACCAGTTCTCCAACAGGCCCCCAGAGAGCTAGCTGGCTGCTCTCAGGTCTGGGCCACAAGCGAGCTTGGGCAGTCAGCGGGGAGCTGGTGTCCAGGGAGGAGCCGTGCCCCACCCCGCATGCATTCGCACTGGTTCCAGGCTGACCTGAGACCGCTCAGATCCGAGCTCCACCCCCACCCCAGGGTGGGCTACTGGTGCTGGGCGGGCACTCAGGAGGGGCTCCCGTGGGTGGTGCCTTCTGACCCCCCGGTGGCCTGGCACCCCAGGGCACTGCAGTCACATGAAGGAGGAAGACATCCAGCCAGCAGGAATCTTTGCTCCAGCTCCCCACCCCCGTCCCCCTAGTGCCAAGGCCTTAGGCTGCCAGCTCTCGCCAGAGATGGGGGTGGAGGGTGGGGCAGGAGGGAGGCGGGGAAGACCCAGGAGCTTCCTGTCGTCCACCCCCCCTTCCCCACTCCACCCCCTCCATAGCCTGGGTGCCCTGGAGCGGTGGTTCTGAAGCCTGTCTTTTGGACCTGCTGAGAGGAAGGGGTGGGGTGCCTTGTCCTCCAGCTCCTCCCCCTACCGCAGGTCACCGGGAAGGCCAGGCAGGAAGAGCACTGGGCCGGGAGTCAGGCATCTCAACTCTCTAACTCACAGCCTCTCCTCCGCTCCGCTCCCCTCCCCAGGTCCCAGGACCTCTCCCCTCCACTCCCCTGCATCCTCCACCTGCAGCGACTTCCATTCAGGCATGCATGCTTTGCCAGGGGGCAGGCCCCTGAGGGGTCTGGAAGCTGATGTCTCTGAGCCGAAGACAGGCCACAAAGACCGGGTCTTGCCATCAGTCTGTCATTGCAAACTGCGGCGAGGGCTGGAAGGGAGGCTGCGTTGGGGCACTGGCAGAGGGAGCCCCAGGGGAGCTAGTCAAGCCTGGAGGAGCAGGCTTGGGACTCTGCAGAAGTGACCGTGAGGCTGGGCCCAGAGGCACAGCCACCCCCACATTCCCACCCCGAGAGTGCTGGGGCAAAGGGCTCGGCATTTGGGTGGCTCCCAGGTGGGACAGCGGGAGGCGGTGAAGGCGGACGGACCAGACGCTCTGATTGGGGTTGGGGGTGGAAATGGGCCAGGTCCTGTCAGGCCAGGTTACAGCCCGGAACTTGACCCAAGAGCCAATGAAATGGAAGACAAAAGTGCTCAATCCGGACTCTTGGCTCCTCTGCAGGACTGGGTCGAGCTGTCCCTGTGGGCTTCCGAGACTGTCAGCCTTCACAGGAGTAAGAAGCCCCATCTTTTTCCCTCCCTCGGAGCAGTCTTGAACTGCCGACTTCTTAGATCGAAGCCCAATGTGTAGCCTCTACAGGCTCTCCCCGCCTCCCCTCTGTGAGAGGTATGCCTTGGGGGACCATCCCCTGGGACCTGACCTGCGGGAGCTGAGAATCCCCTACCAAAGGCGAGCCTTCTGGAGAGAGAAGTGGGATGGCATGCTCTGACTCTGGGGGTCTCCCTGGCCTAAGAGGGCCTGCATGCCCTGAGGGGGCCCCCTGTGGCAAACTCTGATGGAAGCCAGACCTCAGAAGGGCGCCCTTGAGTCACTCACCCCCAGCCTCGTCCCTGGCCCACGGCACCACAGCCCTGGTCCTGGCCCACAGGCTGATAACTGAACACGACAGCAGAGGCCACCGACAAGGAAGACCCGAGTGTCCTCCCCCAGCAACTCCCTCGTTATACAGAGGGCAGAAGAAGCCCAGGGAGGTGGGTTGACTTCCCCAGTCACTCCGCCGCAGGCAAGGAATAGGGCCCTGAGGGGAGGTAGTACATTCCTCATGGAATCCAGTCAACCTTTGTGGAAGATGGAGAGGACACCACATGTCCCGCAAAGCCACTCCTCTGTGTCTAAGAGCCACCTCAGACGTGCAGAGAGAGCTCTCAGCACGGCCTGATGGGAGCCACCAGCCGGGCACACTCAGCAGCTCTGTCTGCAATGGCGGAGGCTGGGCCCAGCGACACAGAGACCAGGAGACGGAGCAGAGGAGCCCGGCCAAGACCATCACACTGTGAGACAGACCAGCCCGTGGCTTCCTGGGTCACAGAACAGCAAGGGGCCATGGGGCTGAAAGGCTGAGGACCGGCAAGAAACGTGGGTGCTGGGTAAGAACAGATGTTGCTATGTCTTGTTACCATTTACTGACCCTGACTGGTGGTGACTTACTGACTTCCCTAATCAATCCCCTTAGGCGGTGAGTCCGAGGAACAGCAGGCGCCAAAATGGGGGGGGGGGGGGAGGGTGTTTTGTGAGTGATGATGGCAACAGGTGTGCAGGTGTGGACTGTATACAATTTGATGCACGGTGAGCGTTGAATGAGCTGCCAATAAAATGATTTTTAAAAATACAAATTAAAAAAAAAAAGATGATGGAGGGCTGAACTCTGCCTGTGGGCAATCACCCAGATATGGAGATGGATTCCCCTCTGCCCTGATGTCACCAGAGGCAGTCAGAAATGGTCTCCGTGGGGACAACACTGGAGACACAGTGCGGGAATTGTACCCAATCAGACTCCACCACACCAGGGCGAAACACTAAGGGTGTGCCACAGAGCATCAAGGGGAGCAAAGAATGAAGTCCCCACGGACGACCAAAAATAGACTTCGGGGCCAAGGCATGGCACCCGATCAGACTTGACTGGAAAACACTCCTAAAGGTCAACAAACAGACCTGAAACTATTGATAAGCTTTTCTTTTATGTCACTGGCTTTGTTGTTGTTGTTTTGTTTTCTTTTGTTGCTTTGTTCTACTCTGTCTTGTTTTTGTGCTTATTGATGTCTCTGCATGTCTATCTAAATAAGATCGGCAGAGAAACAACAGACCCATGGTCCCTGGGGGAGGCGGGAGAAAGGAAGAGGAGTGTCAAGTAACCCAGGAACGAGGGAACAACAATTGATCTAAAATGATGGCGAGGAGGGTATAGCATGCTGGGTAGGGCTTGATCAAGGGCGATATAGTCAAGAGGAATTACTGAAACCCAAATGAAGGTTGAACATGACAGTGGGAGAAGAAGAAAGCAAAAGGAAATAGAGGAAAGACCTAGGAGGCAAAAGACATTTATAGAGGTTTAAATACAGACCTGAACACATGTAAATATATTTATATATGACAGTAGAGAAATAGACGTATGTACATATATTTATATGTTAGGTATCAAGGTAGCAGACAGACATCAGGCCTCTACTCAGGTCCTCCCTCAACTCAAGAACACTTTGTTCTCGTAACCTGGCATTCCATGATGCTCACCTTCTCAACACAATCACTGAAGACAAGGCTTGAAACAAGCAACCATCTAGCCGAGAAGCAAGAAAACCCTCATGGGGCTGAGCCCCGGTGGTGTAGTGGTTGTGCGCGGGACTGCGGCCCACTGGGATGGAGGTTCGATTCCGGCTCCCAGGAGCAAAGGCTGGGACTCCTACTCCCACCACCAGAGGGCAGTGATGCCTAAAATTAAAAAAAAAAAAAAAGAAAACCCTCATGGAAGAAGCACACCAGCTTTTGTGATCATGAGGCGTCAAGGGGATCAGGTATCAAAGACCCAGAACGAAAGAATCATACTCGTGAGAATGAGGGGAGTGCGGCGTGGAGACCCAAAGCCCTTTGGTAGACAATTGGACATCCATCCCCTTACAGAAGGGTCACAAGGAAGAGATGAGCCAGTCAGGATGCAGTATATCACCAAAGAAACATACAGCTTTCCTTTAGTTCTTTAATGCTTCCTCTCCCCACCCCCACCCCCCACCCAACTATCATGATCCCAATTCTACCTTACATATCCGGCTAGACCGGGGCATGTACACCAGTACAGACCAGAGCTGGAAACACAGGGAATCCAGGACACATAAACCCCTGGGGACCAGTAATGAGAATAGCATTACCAGGAGGGGAAGGGGAAGGTTGGGAGAGCAAAGGGGGACCAATCACAATGATCCTCATATAAAGCCCTCCCTGGCAAATGGACAATAGAAAAGTCGGTGAAGGAGACATCAGTCAGTGTAAGACATGAAAAAAACAATGAGAATTTATAAATGATCAAGGTTTTCATGAAGGTGTGAGGGTGAGGGAGGGAAAAAAAAAAGAGGAGTCGATGCCCAGGGCTCAAGTATAAAGAAAATACTTTGAAATGATGATGGCAACCAACATATGCACAAATGTGCTTGACACAATGGATGGAGGGATGGATGGTGATAAGAACTGCATGAGCCCCCAATAAAATGACTTTAAAAAAAGAAAGAAGAACGGGCTTCCGTGTCTTTTCAGCATCCCACATTAAGAGGCAGGACCTTCAGCAAGTTCACCTGGAACTCTTCGTCCCTGTGTCTCCTGGGACCGAGTTACGTGTAAGGCCCTCAGCCCCAACCCGGAGATCCTTGAGCTCGCCAATTTTCCAACTCACCCTGGCCAGGGAGGAAGGACAAACACAAAGTCCTGGGTGCGGGGAAGCCTGCTCGCTGCCCGGGGTGCTTGGAGGGAGGAGGGGGCAGTCAGGGTGGGTCTCAAGATGGTCTGCTGTGTGCAGGACGTACAGCTGGATACCTTGATGGCTGAACAACCCCCCAGGGTGGACCTGCCTCCCTTGCTCTTCACCCCAGAGATTTCCTGACTTCCATTACACCCCGAACCTCCCCACCTCGCTAGCCATCCAGGGCATGGCTGCCCCCAGCAGGAGTCCTGCTGATGCAGAAACGTCAACGCACGGGCTCGGCTACGAACCACAAAGTGGGAAGTTGGAGTCCCGGCGGTGGGTGTCTCAGAAGGCCTACCCATGAACGCTTCAAAGCCCTCTGGGGCACAGTCCCACTGTGACACCCACGCGTCTCCATAGATCGGAAACCACGGAAGGGAGCCAGTCGCCCGCCCCATCCTTCACAGGCCGAGAGAGGAGATGCAGGGCGGTTACATAACGTGGCCAAACCCCAAAGGAAGTGAGTTGGGGCAAGCACAAGGGTTGAGCATAACCTGCCTGGCTAAGGATCTAAACATGCCTTCCCTCAACCCCCCTTTCACCAGCAAGTGACGTCACGTCGCCAAGGAAGAAGGAAATCTTACGAACAGACACAAGTCTGTTCCCAAAGTCGTCGAGCATGTCATCTGCAGTCTTGGATTGACCCCCAACAGTCTCCCTGCCATAAATCGGTTCTGATTCGTAACCACCCTAGAGCTGAGAGCAGACCTTGCCCGGGGGGCAGCCACGAGGGGATCGCTTTATGGGGGCAGAAAGTCCCATCGCTGTCCTTGGGATCAGCTGGTGGCTTTGAACCATCGACCTCACTGTTCGCCGCCGCCCAACACTTAAACACTCTGCCATCAGGAGCTCCGAGGCGCCTTTCCTCGGGCGATGTGCTACCCGTCATCTCTCTGAAGGGCTGGCGCTCAAGGCTGATACTGGGGAGACCCGGGCTCACCTGACCGAGTCTGCAGGTGCGTGTGAAAGTTGCCAACGGAGAAGGAAGCTGCGGCAGCACGGGCGTGTTTGCGTGAGGGGACTGAGGAGGCAGCGGGCTGCCAGCAGAAGGACCGTTGTGCCTTGGAAGGACAGCCAGCACGCTCCTTAACGAGACACCGTCTCGTGCACTTGGGACGTGTTTTCGGGAGAGTCCATCCCCGAAGGAGGACACCGTGCCTTGTATGGTAAAGGGCGGCGTAAAAAGAGGAAGGCCACGGGCAAATCGACAGACCCCTGGCAGTGAGCGCCAGGCGAGATTGTAAGGATGTTGCAGGACCAGACAGCGTTTTCTCCTGTCTTCCCTACGGGGCCGCCAGGCCGCCGTACCTAGTAACAACATTGTCTGAGGGCCCCTGGCGTGAAAGCCCAACTAGAACGTCACATTCCATGTTGGGGAGGATGGGGAGGGGGAGAGAGAGCAAGAGGGCATCCACAGCCCTGGCTCCGTCAAGCAGCAGGGGCCACAGCCCGGAGGAGCTGGATCCCAATCCTCCAGCACCCTCTCCCGAGCACCCCACCACCACCCAGGCCCCTGCCACTGGAAGGTCAAGAGCCTCCCATTCACACCGCACACCGAGAAGCTCCAGTCCCTCTGGGGGGCCCCATGCGTCCCCTCCTTGGCCGTGCCCCACCCCTCCTCTCTCTCATCCTCCCTCCAAAGCCTCGTGGCTGTCCAGTTGTGGCGGACTCAGAGAAGCCAAGGCCAGTGGATTCTCATCAGAAAGACCACACGTGGCCACAGGGTAGGGCTGCCTGCCCCCGCAGTCGCCGACCACCGGCTCTTTATGGAGAGGCAAGGGCGCATCTTTCTTTCTCCTAGCAGCTGGTGGGCTCGAACCACCCACCTCCCCGTGAGCCACCCTGCACTTAAACCACGGTGCCACCAGGACTCCTCCGCCCCTCACCCCTCCCTTGACCCTCACATGTGTCCATTCTTCATCCCCTAGGGAGTCGCTGGGAAGGGACGCAGTCGGAGCAAGGGGATGGGCGACCACGCTCCCAGCTTATCCACGAGACGCTGCGCCCCTCTGCGCTTACACACAGTCTCAGAGGAAGGACCTGGGGACTCAAAGGCAGGAGCCCCATGTCCTGGCACACCCTTGAAAGGAGCTCCCCAGGTGCACCCCAGGAAAGCTGAGTTGGGGGGGTTCAGCTCCTTCCACCTCTGCCCCCCACCCCAGGGTTTCTATCAGTCTCGAAAGGACATAGACGTCCCCTCAACTAAAGACAGCAGGCCGACTCCTGCACCTCAGTTTTTACCCTAGCTCTGCCCTCCGAAAAGGTCAGAGCCAAGTGGCAAGATCTGTCCGGCTCAGAGAAGACCAATCAAATGCCCTTGACCACCCACTACCCCTTTGGAAGTAAAGACCGTGCCCAGGCCCAATGTCAGCCAACAACTGTTCTCCACAGGCAGATCCCAGGACACTAGAAGGGCGGCTGCCGCTCACCGAGCCCAGCCGTGTGCCAGGCACTGTCTGCCGAGCCCCACAGGCTGCTCCCACCAGCGCTTCTCCATAACTGGGCAGGATAATGACACTCAAAGATGGACTTCTCTTGCCCATCGCCAGGGGAGCCAGGATTCAAACCCAGAGCTTTCTGGCTCACCCCCCAACCCTGTACATGTACAACCCCCCTCCGTGCGCACCTACTATGTGTCTGTCGTGCTGGAGGAGCGTGAGAAAGGGAACAGCTCTCAGGCGCCCCCTCTCCTGCCGGAAGAGCACCCAGTTGGACCCGTAGCGAGGCAGGAGGCAGGAGAGTGCCCGTGTCCACCCGCAGGCAAGCTGGTCTGTAGGCAGAGCTGGACCCGCTGGGAATGGAGAGAGAGGACATGGCTACAGAGAGATCAAAGGGCACAGGAGGCGCTGTGGGGCTCTCTGCTGGGATTGAGGGGGGACAGAACCCTCCCAGAACTCTGGAAGACCCCTCAGGGGCTGGAACTGGAGGGAGGGTAAGGACGGGGGGCAGGAAGCGTGCGTTTTAAAGAAAGAGGTAAGAGTGACTGTGGGCAGGGGCGCTCTGATCCCACTGCCACTGGGTGAATGCCAGACCGGGCGGCAGGGGCAGTGCAAGCCCGCACCTCACTCTGCCCACAGGCCACCTCCAACCAGGTGGCAACAAGAGTCCAAGAAGCTGCAGGCGGGCGAACACATCGCCATGGGAAGAGACCCTGGCAGGGCCTGCTTCTCCGCAGACCCTCTATGGATGAGGCCACCAGAGAGCAGCGTTTCCGCCTGTCCTTCACCTCCCCGAGGACACCCCCCCCTCCAGCCTTTCCCAGGATGCCACGTGGAAACGGCAGTGGGGGCATCCTCGGGGCTGGAATCATGTTCCTTGGAATCGGTCTCGGAATGGGGGAAATCTGAAGGAGCAAGATCGGGGCTGGGGGAGTGGATGGGATCAGGTTCCCCCGAGGAAATTCTCCCGGGAGAGTCCTTGCCACCCTGGGAGAGCAGGCCGGCGTGCAGTCGCCGTGGGAAAACAAACCGGCCCCCTCCTCACCGATGCAGGCAGTTTTCCGTGTTCTTAGAACGGCCCCGTGACCATCCGGTTCCCCTGGAGCGCGCCTATCCGGAGTAACTCTTTGGGGAGACCCCCCCGAAAAACAAGCGCGGTGGATGCCCACAGAAGCTGCCTCTAGCTTTTAAAGCCCCCCCCCCAAGGGATTAAACCAAGGGTGCTCTTGAGAGAACACATCTCCCAGCCTCCCTGGATCACAGGAACACGTCTACGCACGCTTCGTTTGGAATAAACCCACGCACGTAGGAACCAGAATGGCCAGGAGCAATACTTTTTGACTTACCCCATGCGCTTCCTCCCCCGGAGGAGGGTACGACTGTATCCCACGCAATACAGGAGGGCTGATGAAGGGAGAGAGACCAGCTTCCTGGCCAGATAGAGACTGGCGGGACCCTGAGTCATCCATCTCGTCGGGGACTGAACTCACCACCGGGTGAGACCAAGCAACGGTGGGAGGTCCAGAGGGCAGCGCTCACCCCAGGACAGAGGACAGGGAGGTAGGAAAGGCGGGAGGCAAGCAGGAAACTGGCAGGGGGACGTGAGGGTCGGCTGAGGGCATGGCAATGGGGAGGTGAGACACCATGCATGGCCGTGAAAAGGATGCTCTGCTCCAGAAGCCATGGCCCAACTGACAATGAAAAGGGCTGTGGGGAGGGGAGATGAAGGAAGAAGAAAAGAGGAGGAAGAGGAGGAGGCCTAGGACACCCTGCTGCTTGTCCCTACGTACAGGAAGCCCTGGGGGTGTCGTGGTTTTGCGTTGGGTTGTGATCCCAAAGGCCAGCAGTTCAAGGCCCCCAGCCGCTTTCTGGGCAAAAGGTGGGCCGGACTTTCCACTCCCATTGAGTAGTCTCAGGAACCCACGGGGCCGCACCCCTGGCCCGCCGGGTCACTGTGAGTTGGCACTGGCTCGATGGCAGTGCACTTGGGCTGAGGGGTTGGGTGGGGCGGGTTGAGTTGGGTTGGATTGGGGTGGGGAGGATGGCAAGGCTGTCTCCTGTATCTTGGACCTGCTATCCGGAAGGTCCAGTCCCTGAAGGTCATCGTGCGTGGTAAAGTAGAAGGTCAATAAAAAAGGAGGCCGGTCAGCAGGGAGACGGGCTGCCCCAACGGGCTCAGACACAGCCAAGACCGTGAGGCTGGTGCAGGGCTGACCGCCGGACAGCGGCTAGTGAGAAACCCTTGAGGTCACATTCTTGTTGGCCAGCTCTGCACGCCACTGAAGGCTGTTTCCCAGACTGCTCTGCTCTGGGGAATTCTCCACATAATACCCATCGCTTCTCTCTGGGCAGCAGCGCTGGGACAGGCATTGGCCTCTGCTTGAAGTCTAACCCGCCCGGTTATCAAATCCACAAACTCCTTGGGCATCACGTAGCTCTCACCCTTATTTCACCGAGAAGGAAAGGGAGGTCCAGAGAAAGAGGAGGTTGTCAAGGCAGCCCAGGTGGGACTTGACCCAGCTCTGGGATTTCCAACCTGGGGCACCTTCTCTCCTGCCTGGAGCAGAAGGCAGAACTGAGCTCCCAGCAGGCCTCAGTCTGCGTTCACAGGCACCACGACAGGTGCCCCCTATGCACCAACTCCAGTCACCCATTTGGGCAGTGCCAGTCCAGCTGTACTGGACTCTGACTCCCTCTGGTCTCTCCCTCCAAGCGCTGAGCTCCTCGGGGCAGGCCTGGCCTCCATCACTGCCCTGGCCCACTGCCGTGCACAGAGGGGACACTCATCCCTGCCTGCCACAGCAGCGGGAGGGACTCAGGGCAGACACCAGGAAGGGCTTTCTGGCAGCTGGGACTTGGACAACAGGAACAAGAAGTCTCCTCTGAAGGCTTCTGAGAAGAGGGCAGAGGCCAGGCTGCCCTGAGGCAGCACTGGGCACTGGCCCCAGCTTCCTTGTTCCCAAAGAGGGCGGGTTTGGGAAGGGACGAAACTGCCTCCTGATCTGTCCCCTGGACCCTCCACATGAAACGGGGAGGGGGAGATGCACTGTGGGGCTAGGCCCCAACCCACCGCCTCCAGAAAGCCCCTCCTGACTGCTTCAGCATCCCCTCTCTCACTCTCTTTGGAACGACTCCTAAGCTGGTGGGTGACCCCACCCCCCCACCCCCGAGCAGGACCCTGCAACCAGGAAGCCCGGGGCCTACCGTCAAGGGCTCTCCTTAGAAAGCAGGGATTGAAAAAAGAAAGAAAGAAGGAAGGAAAGCAGGGATTGTACAGTAAGGGGGGCAGGTTCGAGACCATCTTAGGCCCCAGGGAAAAGAATTAAGATAAATCCCAACCAGGCAGCTGAGAACATCTCTGAGGAGAGGGACTGGAACAGCAGAGGCAGCAGCACCCTGAGGCCCAGGGTCAACGAGGCAGGGCGTTTAGACCCAGGGCCCAGGGCCCAGCCCACCAGTCACCACCAACCAGGGGAGCTTGGTCTTTCTATGGAACCGGTCCGTGCCTCCGTTTCCTCTCCAGTCTCAGAAAAAAACTGTGCCTGCTCCCCTGCTCGAGAGACAGGCCGGAGGCCAGGAGCAGGGTCCACCACAAGGCTCCATCCCCTCACCCCCCACCCCCCACCCCCGCCCATGGAGGATGGCCGGGTCTCCACCCCAAACTGGCCTGTGACCTTGATTCGAGTTTTCTGGTTCCCAGTACACTTCCTCCTTTGGGCCAGCCCTCCGACTTGGAGTCCTCATGGCCTCTAAGGGTCCGTGAGTCGGTATGAAATGACCCGCCCCACCTGAGGAGAAGGAGGAGGCCACACACTGGGGTGGGGGGGAAGTGACCCCAGGCTGGGCGGCGACCAAGTGCAGCAGGGTTTGTGGACTCTGAATCCAGGGGTCCACCCCACACACTGACCCGACACCAACTTGTCCAGCGGTGGCTGAAAACTCCGGGAAAGCCCACCAGTGCATGACGGCGCCCTCAACCCTGCTGCTGCCCCTCAGGCCTCCCCCTCCCCAGGGCACAGTCCCACAGTGCCCCCCCACTTCAACTTAGCCCTGTAGGTCTGGGGCCAGGGGGCGGGGCTTGGAAGTCTGGGTCCTGGAAGAGGGTCCGTCCCAGGCTGCGGGGACTTTTAGGATACAAGGATGTCGGGGGGCTCCACACGCAGAAACCCAGACTTCACCATCTGGTGAGCCCCGAGCTCCAGGATTTACAGGCGAAGGTGACTCGATCACATAGCTGGACAGGTGTCCAGGGCTCCAGGCCCCTGCCTGGACACAGCTCACCTCGCAGAGGCCCTGGCCAAGCCCGGCCCACTGGTGGGAAGCAGAGGGGAGGTCTGGGAGGGGGTGCTGGCCAGCGGGACCAGAAGGAACTGCCCAGGGCCTCAGCTTGCATCTGCACAGGACTTCTCTCTTGCCCCTCCGCTGCCCTCTGAGGGAGCCACACCCACTCCCCACTTGGGGAGACTGAGGCTGGAAGTCTCCACATACCCAGCCTGCTGCAGGCCCAGGGCCTAGGAGGAGGATGGTGGGAGCTAAGGGGTTAAGGGTCACTGCTGACCCAAAACCACTCTCTGGGCAGTGTCGGCTTCAGGTCCTGGCTTCCTCTCACCGCCCCTGACAGGAACCCTGGAACCCACATATCTGGGCCTCTCTCTATGTGGGGAATGAGCACAGGGAGAGGGGGGCAGGTGAGAGCCCCACGTCTTTAACACTCCCCATGGAGGGTCAGACCTGGACTTGGAGTGGGGGGCGGGGGGAAAGGCTATGTTCAGGAGCATCCTTGGGGTCAGTGAGGGGAGAAGCCCTCCTGCTGAGAAGGGGGCAGACCCTGGCCCTGGCAACCCCGGTGTCTGCCCCCATCCCCCTTCCTCCAGCAGACCCCTGTCCTCCGGGATGAATATGGGGCCTTCACCCTCCTCTGTAGGGTGGGGGGACAGTTGCCAGTGTGATGGGCAGGGCTTTGTTCACAGCAAGAGTTCCCCCCACCCAGCTCTGGTCATCTGACAGCTCTGCCCCCACCCACTCAGGCCCACCTGCCTCAGCCAGCCCCTCCCAGCAGACCCAAGCAAGGCATGGAAGACTGAGGGAGGGGGTGGGGGAGGGGAGCGGTTCCCCATCCCCTCCAGGGTGGCCTCTGCAAACCTCAAGCCCCCACCCTGGCCAGCTGGGCCAAGGGGGGCAGGGGCGACAAGAAGCCGGAGAGGGGGCGGCGGTGCAGCCCCCACTGGTTTCCGGGTCCTAGAGCCTCTCCCTACACAGCCACCCCTCTCCTGCCCAGAGGGGCGCAAGCCTGAGTCCTGGGGTTGCTGCCGGGAGAAGAGGAGCACCCCAGCACTAAGATGAATGGGGACCCACCGCGAGAGAGAGAGATGCTGGGGCGGGCGGCGTCGGCAGGCATGCAGCGGCAGCAGCGGGAGTCGGAGGCTGCAACCGGAGGGAGAGGAGCGGCTGGATGCGCGCGTCCCGGCCCTCCGGCCCTCTGTCCATCCAGGGCGGCTCCTCTCCGGGCGGTTCTGAGGCCGGGCGGGCGCTGTTAAAAAGCTTTTTATGTGTGTGTGTGTTAATCACATGATTGCAGTTCACCTGTATTCGGAACAAAGACGGCTCACAGTTTCAAGGCCCCGAACAAGAGTCTGGGCACAGGGAAGCGGAGGGAGGCGGGGGAGGAGGGTTGGCAGCGCTGGGGGTGGCATCGAGGAAAACTGGGGGGAGATTGTCCCAGGCCGGCAAGCAAGAGAAAGAGAAAACCCTTATCAAACTCCTAATTCACTGGGCTCCCGGGCCCAGACACACTGGCCCGATTGTCCTGCCCGCTGTGTGTGCGAGTGTGTGTGTGCGAGTGTATGTGTGTGTGTGTGTTCCAATGTCCACTCCCCCCACCCCCAACATGCCTCTGCCTCGTGTGACGACTTCATTGTGTCCCATCCCTACCCCCAACCCCCAGCGCCTGGGTCCCTCCGGAGCGTGAGTGAGGCCTGGCCTGCCCAGACCCCCTTTCCAGCCCACTCTAGACTGGACGCCCTCAGGGAGGTGCTGGGGTCTGTGGTCGGGAAGAATTGGGCTGTGTGACCTTTGGCAGACAGGCCTAAGAAAGAGGGGGACGGGCCACCGGGTGATGGGATGAGGAGAACAGGGCGCCCCTGGCCTTTCTGGGGGTGGAGTGGGGACTTCAGGACCTTCCCAGGCACCTGCAGCCGGATGAGGGTCAGCTCGGCATGGAGGGTGCCCCGGGGCCAGGAAGGAGGGCCCTGCAGGAAGACCCCAGCCCCAGCCTGTGGCCTCTGTCTTGAGCCGGCCAGCTGGCCTCCCGTGAGGGGGCAGACTGGAGGGAAGGGATCGGACCGCAGTTGGGCCTCATGTGCTGAGTGAGGGTATGGCCCTGAGTGGCCTTTCTGGTCCCTCCAAGTCTGAGTGACCGTCCCACAGGGCCCCATAGAACAGAACGTCTCCCCAGACCGTGCCTCTCGCCCGCTGCGGCCCAGGGTCAGTCTCCTTGGGCCCTCACACCCCAGGGTCCTCTCTCCTGGCCTAACTAACCCCCCTGGAGTCTCCCTGACTAATTCCAAACTAAAGCTAAGGAGGTGGGCCTGGGGCGGCCAGCTCAAGGAGCTGGGGGGTGGGGGGAGGCGCGGGGGCGCTGTCGGAGGAGCCCTCAGTGTTGGGGATGAAGGCAGCGCTGGAGGCTCCACCTTCTGCCCTTCCCTCCCCGCTCCCCCTCCCGCTCCCCCCTCCTTCCTTCCCCAGCCCTCCGAGGGCTCTGCGCTCACTTAGTCGCTGTAGTCCGGCCAGGGTGGTTGGTGGTGAGGATTCGGGCTCTGTCCCAGGTTGGCCTTGGTCTGAGGCTCCGGGGGCCCCCCAGCCCCTCCCTTCCATCCTCGTCGGCGACACCCCCCCAGCCCCGAGCTGGACCGCACACCTTGGGACTCGGTGTTCCACTTCCTAAGGACGAGCCCCAGGCTAGAGGAGAGGGCGGAGGAGGTGAGTGCGCGCCCGCCGGCCCAGCCGAGCCGACGGGGAGCCCGCCGTCGCTGCGGGGGAGAAGCCGACGCCCCGCCGGACCCCCACCCAGCTCCTCTGGGCCCCCCCGTGGGCCGCCGCGCGGGAGGGGGGTTAGGCGGAGGGCAGCGGGAGGTTGAGCGGCAAGGTGGGAAATTCCAGCGGCGGGGATTCGGGTGTTTCTTCCTCCCCATCGCACACCTCCACCCAAGGTTTGCCAAGCCCCAATCCGCCCCCTACCCACCCGCCCGGCGACGGTTGGGACCAGGTGGCGGGGAGAGGCGCGGACGGGGCGCGCCGACCCCGGGGGGTGGGGGGCGGCACAGGGAGGACCGCCCCCTCGGGCCATGGCACCGCGCCGCCCACCGCGCACGCCCACCCCCGCGCCCCCCCTCCCCATCCAGGTGGGCCTCGGACTCTTCGCCAGGAGCGCGGCGGCGGCGGCCCCGGGGGAGGCGGCCGAGGCGGCGGCGGCGGCGGCGGCCGGGGGCGACATGGCGGAGGAGCAGGACCTGTCGGAGGTGGAGCTGAGCCCCGTGGGCTCCGAGGAGCCCCGCTGCCTGTCCCCGGGGGGCGCGCCCTCGCTGGGGCCCGACGGCGGCGGCCCGGGCCTGCGCGCCAGCCCGGGGCCGGGCGAGCTGGGCAAGGTGAAGAAGGAGCAGCAGGAGGGCGAGGCGGACGACGACAAGTTCCCCGTGTGCATCCGCGAGGCGGTCAGCCAGGTGCTCAGCGGCTACGACTGGACGCTGGTGCCCATGCCCGTGCGCGTCAACGGCTCCAGCAAGAGCAAGCCGCACGTCAAGCGGCCCATGAACGCCTTCATGGTGTGGGCGCAGGCGGCGCGCAGGAAGCTGGCCGACCAGTACCCGCACCTGCACAACGCCGAGCTCAGCAAGACGCTGGGCAAGCTCTGGAGGTGAGCCCCCACCCTCCCCCGGGACCCCCGCCCCGGGGTCGCCGCGGGCCCTGCCCCACCCGGGATGGCCACCGTGCGTGCGCGCACCCACCGGGCCCCCCTGGGGAGGGTGCGCGCTCCCACCTGGGGCTCTAGGTGGGGTCTCCCCACCTGGGGCAGCAGGCTGGGCGGCGCCCCCGTGCGGCTGGAATCCCGCGGTGGAGGGGGTTCTCCTCGGGGTGGGGGGGCCGGGGAGTGAAGCCGGAAGGGGAGGAAGGTTGGGGTCGTGGGGGATCACCACCCCAACCATTACAGAACCCCCACAACACACAGGCCCAAGTGGGTCTGCCACAGGCCTAGGTCTAGTGCTTGGGTGTGGGGTGAGGGCAGGGTGGCGGGGAGCAGGCATGGTCTGGGTGGAATTGCAGGGATACGGAGACAGCCCGGTCTGGCCTGGATTGAGGGAAACCGAGGCAGAAAACTGCTAGGCAGAAAACTGGGGGAGCTCCAGGAAAAGGGGCATTCTGACCAGAGCCTCTCCAGGGAGGAGGGCGGGAGAGAAGTTGGAGGACAAATGGACGGCCCCTTCGGGAACCCTTCCTGTCTCTCCCAAGCAGAGACGCCCCGCGGGCCTCTTTCAGCCGGCCTGCCACAGGATGGGCGCCATCTTCCCTCCGGGGCCCCACCCTGCCTCCTCTCCCCAGAGCCTGGGAGCTGGGCGGAGTGAGCCGGCCAGGAGGGGACCTCAGTCACTTGCCTACTCTGGGGCCTTCAGACAATGCCCCCCCCCCCCCAATGTCCTGGGACTAGCCCAAACCTCTGGCAGGGAACCATCCCCCCAAGAATGACCACCCCGGCTCAGCTGTGGAGGGGCAGGGCAAACCTCCCCCACCCCCAGGAGCCCTGGGCACCAGGATTTGCTGTCAGGTCACCTGACCTGACTCACTCGCCAGCCCGAGTCCGGCTCGGAAAGGCCAAGGGCCCACAAAGGTCAGGAACAAGGTGTCTTCTCAGACATGGCCCCGACCCAGGCCTCCTGCCTGGTCTTCCCCCCCACAGCCCTTGGTGACAGCGGTGGAAGTGGGCAGGAGGTCGTGGGGTGGGGGCAGAGGGAGCAGGGTGAGGTGAACCACAGGTTCAGGAAGCTTGGGCTTTGGCAAAGGGGCCAGCCTCTTCTTGGTGCTGTTCTCCCCCCCCCCCCCCCCCACACACACACGCTGCTCCGCTCAGCAGAGCCTGGGTGCAGAAGGCTTACAGTTCAAAGTGGTGGAGAGACAGGAAGGACTCACACCAGCCATGGAGGAGGGCGGGTGCTGAAGCCTGGCACCCCTTCCCCCCAACCCTCCACATCCAGGGAGGGCCCTAGCCCCTGGCTCAGTGGCTGCGTCTCTGTGAACTCCTCTACCCAGGTCCATCTGGAGCCCAGATCAGTGTCCTTGGTGGCGAAGGACAGGGAGGACGGGTGAGATGACCAGGAGAGACAGACAGCAGGCCGGGGATGGGAGGAGGGCCCCCTGTGCCCCAGGAGAGGGTCAAAGCCAACACGGATACCATACCGTGTCCGCACCCCCTCCTACTTCCCTCCTGCTGTTCCTGCCCCGGATCCCCGGTCCAAAGCCAGGACAGGGGCCCCATTTTAGGGCACGTGCTCCGAGCCCCCACAGCTGTGGGCGCAGGCGCCTGGCTGCCCCTGGGGACAGTCTGGGGTGGGCCAGTCAGAGAAGTCGGTTGGGCAACAGCAGGGATCAAAGGTTGTGCCCATAGCTCTGGCAGGGTTCTCTGCAGTGTCTGGATGAGAGATGGGGTCCCACCTGCCCCGGGGGCTGCTCCACAATTGGCCATGAGACACGCCCCACCCCCCAACATCAGGAGAAGTCGTAAAGTGACCAGGTTTTAACATTGGTAAAGCAGGACACTATTGACGCGGCAGGGGGCGGGGGGAGAGAGACACATTCCCTTCCCGTTCTTCTGCCGTTCCCTAGCTTGCCATGCATTCTTTCCAAAAGTTGGGACTTTTTTAAAATGCCGCGGGAGCGGGAAAAATGGTTAAAATCGGGACTGTCCGTCAGAATCGGAACATCTGGCCACTCTAGGACGAGGCTGAGCCGGGCAAAACAAGGGGGCCTGGGACTGGAAAGGTGTACAGGCAGGCAGGCACGTGGTCTGCTGAACAGGGGCTGGTCAGACAGCCCAGGGTCCCAGGGGGGGCTTCAGGAGCCCCCACCCTGGGTTACCTTTGAGCCCCGTCTGGTCACATGACAGCGTGAAGAGCAGGCACCAGGAAGCCGGAAAGGGTGTTCCGGGCTTGTCTCCCAGGGGCAGACAAGCAACCAGCACCGCATATGTTGGGGTCCCAATTTGGGGGGCCAGTTCACCTCGCCCAGCCTTGTCCCAGGGTCTTACATGGGAGGCGGCAGGGAGAGCCCAGTGCTCCAATCGTCGCTCTTCTTGCCCCTTGCTGGCTGGGCAGAGACACGAGGAACCTTGAGCTGGGAGAGGCTTGCTTGGGGAGCAGAGAGCCCCGGGTCCCAGGCCTGCTCCCCTCCCCGCATGGCTGGGGGGCAGGGAGCCAAGGGTGCTGGCTTGGTGTCCCGGGTATGTCCGCTGACAACGACAGGGGAGGAGGTGGGGGGCCCAGCCAGGTCCCAGAGGACGCTAAGCTGCAGAGGAATGCTGTCGCCACCGGAGGTGCCTGGTGTGACCACCCCCTCCCTCCCTCCTTCCCTCCCTTCCAGTCCCTTAGGGGAGCATGGCCCCCAGTGGGAGCGAGGAGTGGGGGGTAGCTGAGGAGAGGCCCTCTGGGCAGACATACAGGCTGATGGACTCTATGCCAGGCATCCAGTATCCGGAGTCCTTTTCCCCTCTACAAAGTGCACCCCACCTGCCGTACCTCCGAGCCTGGGCAGCCCCTACACCACCCCCTGAGGCTGGGGGGGGTGTCAAACCTTTCTGCCCAGACCCCCAGAGTTCTGGATGCCTCTACCTCATCAGCTCCTGCCACTGGAACCCACAAAATCAGTGTCCAGCTCGATGGTGCTACCCACTCCTGTCTAATGTCCCCACCTCCCTGTCAGTTCAGGGTCCCCCCTACCCCAGTGGAGGGGGAGCACCAGCCTCTAGCAAGTAACGGCCCAAGGTCACCCAGCTGGGCGAGGGCAGACCCTGGTCTGAACCCAGCCCTCACCTTGCCTCTCTGCTTGCATGTCCCCACCTCCAGGGAGCTCACCCCCTCACCAAGAGAGAGATTCGGGGATCGAGAGTCCTGCCCTCGGCGTCCCATCCCTGACCTGACACCCCCCCCCCGGGGTGGGGGAGTCTGGCACTCAGCGGCCCCTCTGCGTCCCCCCTCCCAGGCTGCTGAACGAGAGTGACAAGCGCCCCTTCATCGAGGAGGCCGAGCGGCTGCGCATGCAGCACAAGAAGGACCACCCTGACTACAAGTACCAGCCTCGGCGGCGGAAGAACGGGAAGGCGGCCCAGGGGGAGGCCGAGTGCCCCGGCGGGGAGGTGGAGCAGGGCGGGGCGGCGGCCATCCAGGCCCACTACAAGAGCGCCCACCTGGACCACCGGCACCCAGGAGAGGGCTCCCCGATGTCAGACGGGAACCCCGAGCACACTTCGGGTAAGCACAGCAAGGGGGCTGCCTGGAGGGCGCTGTGCCCTTGGGGACTCAGCTGCGGGCAGCCCGGCCATGGTGGGGGTGGCATGTGGGGTGGGGGGCTGGTGGGCCAGATGTTCTGCCGCTGCCCCTGATGCTGGAGGAGGCTCAGAGGTGCGGCAGGGACTCCTGGGAACCCAGAGGGGCTCAGGTGCTGGAGGAGGCATCGGGCCAGTGTCCCCAGGCAGGGGGCAGCTGTAGGGTCAGGAGACCAAGCAGTCCCCACCAGGAGGGGGCTGAGGGTTTTGAAAAACGAAAAAAGAGCTCGGACCTCCTTCACCTCCCTGTCCGGCGGAGGAAACGTGGTGGTGGGCGTGAGGTGGGCACAGGCCATGGGACTCTCGCCAGTGACAGGCGGGGACAGGGACAGAGTCCACCAGGGTGGGTGGCTGCGTGTGGCGCCTGCATGCGTGGAGAAAGGAGCCCCTGCCTCCCACCCCACCCCCAGCTGAGCTGGCACCCAGGAGGCTGGGCTCCAGGGAGGGCGCTGGGCCCCCAGGGAGGGCGGGCTGAGTCAAGCTTGGTGCTCTCAGTGGGGGCTGCTCGGAGCACCTGCGGGGCCAGGCCCAGGAGGCGGGGCACTGGGACCACAGACCAGAGACCCTCCCCCAGGAGTTCCCAGCCCAGGAGAGGAGCTGGGGTGAGACTGCAGGCAGGAAGGGACCAGTGGGCCAGGGCTTGACTGCCTCAGAGATACCCAGCTGCCCGCCGAGTCTGGGCTAGGAGGGAGTACAGGGGCCAGGGCTGCTTGGCATTGAGAAGACAAGACGACGGGGACAGGGATGTGCCCAGGGTCACGAGGAAGTGGCAGGGCTGGGAGTCCAAGCAGGTCCAATACCAGAACTTGGCACTGCCTGTCAGATAGATGGAGGAGCCACAGCCTGCCCGGGGGGAAGGGTGCCTGCTGCCATAGGACAGAAGGCACACTCTCTCTGTGATGCCCCACCCCCCACCCCATGCAGTGAAACCATCCCTTTCCCACCCCGACCCTGACTTCAGAGATTCGGCGGGGGTTGGGGGGGGGGGGTCACACACGTCCCCAGGAGGTCAGGCACAGAACCACCGCCTCAGAATAAAACTGGGGGCGCCGGCTGTCTGTCTCCCCCTTGAGGCCTCGTGCCCCCCTCATCTACCAGGCCTTCCTCACCTCCGCCCCGTCCTTGCCCGCCCCGTCACGTGGGTGTCTGGGTGGTCCCCTCGAAGACAGGGCACCGTTTTATTGTTGTGCGTGGGACCAGCCCTTGCTTGGTGAAGCCTGGCGGTGTTTGCTGCAGGAGGACAGGAGGGAGGAAGGAGCGGGTGGGCCCATGTCCTCTCCGCCTGCATCTAACTGCCCCCCCCCCCCCCGCGGCTGCTCAGGAGCCCTGCTGGTGCCCTGGTTACCCGCTGAGCTCTCACCTGCAAGGTGGGCAGTTCAAAACCTCCAGCTGAGGGCAGTTTGCCTGGGAAACCCACAAGGGCAGCGCTGCCCTGTCCTGCAGGGTCACTAGGTGCCAGAATTGGCTTTGGTTCGGCGGCGGGGGCGGGGGTGGGGAGCACTCAGACAAGGACCGTGGAGTGAGGTGCTCGGCATGGCTGGGGGGGTGGCCAGGATGGGGAGGAGGCAGCCACAGGAAAACAGAGACAGGGGCAGGCGGGGACAGCAGCCAGCAGAGGTGCTGTAGGGCAGGGGCAAAGGGACCTGGGAGGCCAGTTGGGCCTGGAAGATGCTTGTGGGGAGAGGAGGGTGGGAGGCGGGCCTGCCTCCGCTCGGGGACTCTGTGAGCCACGGGGACCACTCCAGGACCAGGCCTTCCCAGCAGCTGCCAGTTCTCGGCCCACACAGGAAATGTGGGCCTGGAGAGCCGCGGGAACCCGCCCTGTACCGTGTGGCTTCTGAGCGCACACCCCTTTGTCTCTCCGTCCGCCGCCCAGGCCAGAGCCACGGCCCGCCCACCCCTCCAACCACCCCAAAGACGGAGCTGCAGTCCGCCAAGGGCGACCCCAAGCGGGACGGGCGTGCCCTGGGGGAGGGCGGGAAGCCCCACATCGACTTCGGCAACGTGGACATCGGTGAGATCAGCCACGAGGTGATGTCCAACATGGAGACCTTTGACGTGGCCGAGTTGGACCAGTACCTGCCGCCCAACGGGCACCCCGGCCACGTGGGCGGCTACTCGGCAGCCGGCTACGGGCTGGGCAGCGCCCTGGCCGTGGCCAGCGGACACTCGGCCTGGATCTCCAAGCCGCCCGGCGTGGCTCTGCCCACAGTCTCGCCACCGGGCGTCGATGCCAAGGCCCAGGTGAAGACGGAGACCTCGGGGCCCCAGGGGCCCCCGCACTACACCGACCAGCCGTCCACCTCGCAGATAGCCTACACCTCGCTCAGCCTGCCGCACTATGGCTCCGCCTTCCCCTCCATCTCCCGCCCCCAGTTTGACTACGCTGACCATCAGTCCTCGGGACCCTACTACGGGCACTCGGGCCAGGCCTCCGGCCTGTACTCCGCATTCTCCTACATGGGGCCCTCGCAGCGGCCCCTCTACACGGCCATCTCCGACCCCAGCCCCTCGGGCCCCCAGTCCCACAGCCCCACACACTGGGAGCAGCCAGTATACACGACGCTGTCCCGGCCCTAGAGGGGGCTCTGGCACCAGCCCCACCAGGCCCTGCTGGGCACTGCCCCCTCCCACCCTTGCTTCCTGTGCCGTGTCCATCTGGGGCTTGCAGGTGGCTGGGGGCCTGCCCTGTCCAGGTGCCAGCCTGGGCAAAGTCCTGGCAGCTAGTCTGGGTCGAGGAGATGGACGCTGACCAGCCCCACCCCAGCCCAGCCCCGGACTGCAAGGACGAGGCTGTCCTGTCCTCCCCCAAGAATGACCCTCGACCTCAGAGCCTGAGAAGGGCCAGCCCACCCCCCGAGCCAGGAGGGGCACCTCAGGTTGGACTGGTGGCAGCTGGAGGCTTCGCCACTCCTAGGCACAGGGACCGAGGGGCTGGACTTGGCCCTGTGCCACGTACCTGGGGGCCAGGTCAACCAGAGACATCGGTGCTCACTTGGGGGCCAAGGCCGGCTCGGGGCAGCCCCGCGGTGTGTGAGGGTTGGGTCTGAGTGGGGACTATCCAGCCCCCCTCAATGCACCCTCCCCACCCCTCATGAACACAGAATGCAGATGGCACAGAGGCCCCGGGTACAGTGCTGTGCCAACAGCCTCGTAACTCACCTGATGGAGAGAGAGTGCCTGTCGCCCTTGGGCCAGCCTCCCAGCCAGGTAGGCAAGGGCCCCAGGGACACATTCAGAGACAATTCCTGGACCCCCTCCCCAGGTCCCCTTTCCCTTGGTCAGGCTCGCAGGCCCTGCTCTGTCAGCCCCAAGGCCCCGGCTTCCCCACGAGTTGGGGCTGCTCAGGCCCCCCACGACTGGCAGGCAGCAGAAGCCACTACAGCCCTCCACGTACTTTCTGCCCCAGCCCTCGCCCTCTGCCTCCCAGTGGTACCTGAATAAAAGCGTAGCTGTGCCCAGCCCGTTTCCTGTTCTCAGAGCCCCCGCTCCACATGTAACTCATTACTGTCCCCCTCTTATTTATCTCAGTAGCCCCCACCCCGTCCTGCTACCCCACCCCTATTAACCCTGCATTATGCATTCCACATAATAAAAGTAAAGGTTCCTTACTGCCTGGTGAGCCTGTCTCAGTCTCATCTCCCTCTGGTTTGCGCACACGTTCTGGAAGGAGCGGGGGGCAAAAGAGAGGGTCCCTTCATCCCTCTGAAGAAGGGGAGCGGGCCTGGGTGAGGACACACGGTGGCCCAGCCAGTCTGCCCAGGCACTGGCATCTCGGAAGGGTGCCCTCATTGGTTCAAACTCAGGCAGACACGCACCCGGCCGGCTCTGCGGGCCTCCCAACCTAGCAAAGGAGCGGGGACTTGAAGAGGGAGCCCCTGGAGGGAGTACGTGTACACACACACACGCTGGGGGCCTGGTTCGACCCTGGGCTTTCCGCCCGCCCCTGGCCCCGCGCACTCCCGTCGACGGCTCCACCTGCCTCTGCAGCCAAGAGCCGTTCCCAGCCTGCGCTCGGGCCGCCGCTGCTCTACCGCACACCCAGCCCGGGGTCTGGCGCGGCCACTGGCTCTCGAGGACAGCTCTGGGCTGGGGACGTTCTCTGCAGCAAGGACTGCCCGAGTGCCGCCCAGGCGCACGGGCCCCAGATGGAAAAGCTCGGGCCGTGAGCCAGTGCTGTGCTGAGGGGTGCTGGTGCCAGGCTCTGACGCCCATCAGCTGCGGGCCCCGCTTCTACTGGAGGGGCTGAGCCCCTGTTCACAAGCGGCTGAGATGAAGGGGACGCCCGGGCTCGGGGCGGCTTTCTCCTGGAGGGGACTGCCCGGCCGTGCAGCCCAGCCCCTGCTGCTTAGTCTGGGCACAGGGCCTACCAAGAGCGAGCTTGTCTCCCCGCCAGCGACCAGCTCCCGTGACGGAAGGGAAGGTGTGGGAGCTCTGGGCAACCTCTCTCCCCCCACCCGTCAAACCCTGCCTCCTAACAGTATGAGCCGCCGAGATCCAGCCCCACTAGATGGAGGCCTTGTTGGTGGCAAGATGCTGACCCGTGTCCCTACCCGTATTCCACCTTGTGGCACTCTGGCTGCCAGGCACCAGCTGGGCACTGTGAGCAGGAGGAGCTCACGCGAGACGCGGGCGGGAAGACCGGAGGTGGCAGCATGTGTGTGCCACTAGCCACCTCCGTCACCAGTGCCGGGGAAAGCTGGCTGCACTCGCCGCAGACCCATCCCGTCCACCCAAGGGAGCGCGTGCCTGCTCATCCCGGCCATGCTCAGGACGGGTCTCCCCGACGGTGGCGCCACACCAGCAGTCAGGCCGCTTGGCGGCATCATGGCTGGCCCCCAGGGGTCTTCACTTGTATTCCAGCGTCACCGCAAGTCTCGGAGCTTGTAGGAGACCCTCAGCACCCAGATGACGATAGCTTCAGCAGCCTCTGCCCAGAGGGTAGGGCACCTGCTCACTCGAGCCCGGCCAGCTCTCAGTGGGACTGTGGCTGCTCAGGGGCAGGGCAGGGCAGGGCAGGGGAGGGTGCTCTGAGAAACTGAAGACAGCGCCTGCCAGGCCCTCACAGGCCTTGAGATGGGCTCAGGGCTCTTGGGGAGGAGGGGTGGGGGGGTGTATGCCTGAGACCAGGGCTGCACTCGCCATGGAGACCAAAGGTCCCGTGTTCTGGACGGCAGTGACTACGATGCCACCACCTGTGAGATGAGAAAGGGCCAGATGTGTCTGGAGAGGACTGACACCCTCTCCTCGCCTCCATCCACCCCCTCCCCACCAACACCCCAGGTTTTCTAATAGTGATGGCAGGTGTTTGGTCCTGGGAAAAGTCAAAGGCACTGCCTGGCCAGATGAGGGGGGACCAATGAGCGGACCGAGGAGTGTGACAAGACACCCCTCGTCTCCCCTACACCCAGACCTAAGGGTTAACCCACTCCCTTCCCCGTCCCCCTCCCCCTCCTGCCCCATCTCCCTTTAATCACATCTGATAGTGAGCAGCCCAGTGGGAACAAAGGGCCCATTTAGAGAAATGGGGCCGAGGGAATGACCCCCGCACTCCGGGGCGGCCGCCGGGATGCCGGCACAAAGGCGGCGTTTCAGGGCTGAAATTTCAGCACCCAACTTGATTAAAGGATTCCACAGGCTCGGAGGGCGGAAGGGGTGCGCGGCCACTGCTCCCCGTGTTAACCCTTCTCCAGCCCAGCGGGCACCCACGGCTCCCCCTGTGCTCCCCAACCCAGAGCTGCTCCTCAGCCCTGCCCTGCCCTGCCCTGGGGGCCTCGCCTCAGGCAGAAGCTAAGTAGGGAGGCAGGAGGCCGGCAGCCCGGGGAGGTCAGGACCAACGCTCCCTTCAAGCTCTGTCCCTGGTCCTTGTCCCTCTGAGCAAGGGAGAGGGGGCTGGAGGAAGGGGGTGCTGTGGCTGGTCTTCCTCAGGCTGGGCTGGCTGGCTGTAGAGCAAGCCCCATGAGCAGGGTGACCCAGGGTCGGGAGCGCCAGCTGACCCGATGTTCATCGTGACCCACTGCCACCCGGCCCCGGGAGGGAGGGCTGGAGGATGGGCACAGGCTGGGCGAGGGTGTGGCTGAGCAAGGAGGGCTGGGATAGAGGGGGCAGGGCAGGCAGGGCAGGAGGAGGCCTCGCCCGAGCTTCCTGCTCCTGAAAGGGGAGCTGAGCCCCGATAAGGCCGCGGCAGGTCCTCAGGAAACAATGGGCAGCTTGATGGGACCTGCTCGGTGATACTCCTGAGAAGCAGCCAGCCCACCCCCAGCCCCAGCCCCACAGCAGAGGAACCCGGGGTCTCCCAGGCAACCAGCTCCCTGGGCACAAAGGCGGTCTGTCTGCGGGCAGGCAGCTGAGTGAGGTGTCCCCCTGAAGCAGCCTTGCTCTGGCAAACCGGGGAGATGAGGGACCAACGAGGTCTGAGCGGGAGCCAACAGCCCTGGGCGAGGTGTGTGCCGGGCGGTCGGGGGCGCAGGAGGGAAGGCCACAGGCGGGTGGAGGCGGTGGGCGGGCACTTTATTACTGGCACAGAGCGCGAGTCCGAGTCCCGCTCAATCGGAGATGATGAGCTCGTCCACGCCCCAGTCCTCGTAGCTGCCGTCGGGCAGGTAGCGGCGGATGATGATGGGGATCTTCCGGGCCCTGCGAGAAGGCGCAGGAGGGGAGGGCTGCAGACCCCAGCTCTGCAGCAGACTCGGGGCCACAGGGATCTGGGGAGGCTGCGAGGGGGCCAGTACAGAAGGAGCACCCTGGCCCCGAGCTTGGGGGGAGGCAGGAAAGCGGGGATGTGGGCCAGCCCAGCAGCAGGTGTCCCCTGACTGCGTGGGAGACCTGACGCTGTCGGTGAGAGGCCCCTCCCCTGCTGCCATCCCAAGTGCCCCAGGGGCTGACCCCCAGGGAACCAGCAACCCCCCCAACCCCACCCCAGCCAGGACGGTGGGCAGAGGGGAAGCCGAGCTGGGCACTTACTTGAGCTCCTTCATGGCAATGAGCAAGGGGTCTGTCTCCCCCTCCAGCTCCACCATCACGGGGGCGCACATCCTGTGGGCAGAGGGGCAAGTGGCGGAGGCCGCAGGCACCAGAGGAGGGCCCAGCTGGAGGCGGGGAATCACTCCACAAGTGGGGTATCCCAGCCGTTACTTGGAAAGGTCATTTCCAAGGGGGAGGCCCTGCCACAGGCCAGCCACAGTGAGAGCGCACACAGAAGTCAACGTCGAGTCAACTGACTCACCGCCATTGAGTCAATTCTAACCCCCAGGGAGGGGCAGAACCGAATGACCCCTCTGGGTTTCAGAGGCTGAAACTCTCGACAGGAGCAGAGAGCCTCGTCTTTCTAACCGACCGAGTTAACTAGCTAGTCCATCTCCTCCAATCTCACTGTGAACACCGACTTGTCCCCTCACCTGGCCGGCGTGCTGAGTCCCCTCACCTGAGCGGCAAGCAAGAGTGCTGGGCAGGGCGCAGCCAGGAAGGGCCACGTCCCGCCGGCTCCGACCCACTGTGCTCAACACAACGTGAGGTCAGCTGTCTTCAAGACACCACACCACGTCCACGTCAGCTCCCGGCAGAAGGCCTTCCCCAGCCCAGCGCAGACTCTGGAGCCGGAAGCTAAGGCAGAGCGTCCCAGACTGGAGCAGCATGGACAAAGGCCTGCTGCCCACGAGCCCAGCTCCCTCCTGGCCCATGGCAACAAGCCCCTCGGAAGTCTTACAGCCCCAGCCTGCGCACAATCCCTCCACGACTCCACAATCCTCAGGCCAGACCTGGCCGGCTCCCTGCTCACCACTGCAGCATCTTCCCAGGCTACTTGCCCACCTTTAACCCGTGCTGCTGCCACTCACCACTAGATGGCTCCCTGGGCAGGCCATGGCGGTCCCCGGGGCGCCCCCCCCCCACCCTCACCCCCGCACAGCTCTGCCTCTCCAAGCCTGGGACAAGGTCCCGGGGCCCAGCTCTGGGCCACACACGCTTTCTCTTGGCTCCAGTCCCACACAGGCCGTCTTCAGAGCTCACCGCATGGCACACTGCGGGGACCCACCACAGGGGCCTGCGCCACAGGCTTCAGGGGAGGGGAGTGGGGTGCAGGGGAGGGGGGCAGACTCCAGTGCTTCTGTGGCCTCCTGGGCCCCCACCGAGTGACGTACTCACCACAGTATTAGACAGTGAGAGTCCTGGCACTCCACAGCCTGACTGCTCACCTCGGGCACAGACCAGTCTTTAACTTCTCCACTCTGGGGGCCCTGGGAGTTGGAATCCACTCACAGGCAGGAGCCCTTTCCCCACCTTTAGAATCACGCCCCTAAAGGAGCCTTGAGGCCATGTGCCCCCACACGCTGCTGGCCTGCAGCTCCCCACCCCAGAGCAGAGGCGCTGCTGGGGCCACTCCTCCTGCACCTACTGTGTGCACACCACCTGCTGGTCCCCGCCCGGCACTGTAAAGCCTTTGGGGCTGGGAAGCAGGTCTGTAATCATCTGCCTGTGCTCTGCAACGCCTTAAGTCGCTCACCAGGGTCCCCACAAAGACCCAACCATCCAATGATGAGAGGCTGGTAGCCACGGCAGCCAGCAGCGGGTGCTAAGGAACCCAGACTCAACCTGCATCCAAAAGCTGGCCGAGCACCTACTAAGCGCCCGGGCTGTACCACAGGAGCTGAAAGAAGAGCTAGCATGCAGTCATCCAGGGCAGGGGTCCGCGAAGTTTTTACTCAGGGGGCCAGTTCACGGTCCCTCAGACCATTGGTGGGTCGAACTATAGTTTTTAAAAAAAACTATGAACAAATTCACTTTGGGTCCAGAATGAGTCGGCTGCTAAGCAGGACAGTGGCAGTGGCAAAAACACCCGGCGGGCCGGATAAATGTCCTCGATAGGCCGCCTGTGGCCGCAGGTCATAGTTTGATAGGGGCGCCGTGAGTCACAGTCGACTTGATGGCTGTGGGTTTGGGGGGGGTGAGGTGGCGAATGGCTGTACCTTTTATAACTGCAGAAGGAGGGGCAGACTAAGTCTTTAATGAACTTCCTGTCCCCAACAGAGGCCAGCAGAGTCTTGCTCAGCATGCTGAGTGACTGTGAACTTGCATACAGTCAACTTGCACAGTCTGAACTGACAACTAGCCATCGCTGCCACGGATTGCTCTCCTAGGACAGAAGTGTCCTGATCTCCTGGTGGTCATTACAGCAGCCACTCCTACGTGTGGCTACTGAGCACTCGGCCTAGTGCCAGGACAGCTAATTCCACGAATTCAATTCTGCTCACTGAAGCACCAGCAGCACAGCGGTCTGGGGCTGGCACACTGCATGGTGCAGAGCCGGTCGGGCCGGAAGCAGGGAGTGCTGTGCCAATCTGACCCAGACCAGCACCGAGTGCAGCCACAGCCTGGGGGCAGTGCCGCCCAGGTTTGCAGTCTGAGGACGGGTGTGGCTCCCAGGGTGTGTGTGCGTGGGGGGCTTGGACCAGGGGGGAGGGAGGGAGAGCCAACACTCACGCAATCTGGAGGGCACGGGTGCCCAGCACTCGGGCACGCTCGTACTTGGTCATGTAGGGCGTGGTGATCCGCTTCTGGTTGGCCTGTGGCCGTTCCCCGGAAGGAAGGATCTCGACGTTCTCCTGGCCTTCCTGGCACAGCGACCGAAGAGAGGCAAGGTCACGGGGTGGGTGACACAGGGGTCAGCACTTGACCAACTTGACCCGGCTGTTCCACCCCTCCCCCAGCGCATCTCAGAAGAAAGCTGTGGCTGTTAGCTTCCAGAGAGATGACAGCCTTGGAAGCCCTGTGGGCTGGATGTCCTACTCTGTCTGCTGGGAACAATCTGGAAGCACAGGGACTTCTCTGTAGGGCATGGAGACACAAGTGTTGGGTTTTTTATCGGCACTGAAAAGAGTGATGAAGCTGATGAGCATGGCCAGCTCTCCCACAGGTGCCTCGGGGAGGCCAGGGACTCCATCCGCACTGCCAGGTGAGGTAGTGACCGAGGCCTTCTGAGCAGGCACCTAATGTACAACTCTTAGTCTCTCCTCATCCGGAGCAAGAGACAGAAAAATCCAGACACGTGGACATAAGGAACCTAATGTCCTAACGGACCACATGGACGAGACTGTCCAACCCTGAGGCCAGAAGATGGTGGTTCTGGCTACTCTTCCCAAGGGCTCTGGAGCAGGAGGGACATGCAGAACCAGACTCAAAATCCTCAAGAGTCTAGGGGGAATGCGGGGACCATGGCCCTTAGTCACTCTGGGGACCTAGAACCAAACTCACCCTCGGGGCTCATTGTTCAGCCAGTTGAGTTAGGTCTGTAAAGAGTTCGACAAAACTAAGGAGGTATGGACACCTTAGCACACTCCACGACCTGAGGTCAAGGGACGAAGGTCAGAATGGGTATGAAGGGAGGAGGGAGGGCAACAGGGAAGCCTGGAGGAAGCGGGACAGGAGCAGTTACAGGGAGGGACAGTGGTAAACCGACGAGAGGAAACAGCTTATCTCCACTGCTGACGGTCCGACATACGACCTGCTTTGTAATCCTCCATCGGAATCACGGAGAGAGTTTAAGAACAAAAAGCTCTGGGAATCTCTGACCTTTGAATGTCACTCTGCCAGACTTTTGGGAGCCCTTTGCTATGTCAGTTCTGAGTGCTGGGGATAGAGCAGTGAATACAAACTCTTTCCAAAACAGAGGACCCCCCTCCGAAATAGGAATGGGAACAACGATTCCAGGAGGGAAGGGAAGGGGGAGAGAGAGGGAATGGAGAGCAATGCCAGCAGAATAACCCCTCTGGGGGAATACCAGGATAGTAGGCGAAGAGTAGACATAACGGGCAGTGTGAGATATGTATAAATTTTAACAACAACAACACATAATATATTAAGGGTTTGTAGGGGCGGAGCTGGTATCAAAGAGCTCAAGAAGAAAGATAATATTTAGAAATTGTTGACGCCAATAACTACGTGTCCGCTTGAGACAACGAATGTATGGCTTGTTATAGCAGATGTAAGAGCCTCCAATAAGATAATTTGTTAAATAAAAAAGCCTCTTGAAAACGATGACAAAAACAGAGAAACAAAGGAGGCAGAAGGGAGGGCCAGGGAGGGCAGGAGTTGAGGAAGGGGAGAGTGCAGCAATGTTGGGTTTGAGGGTCGCAGAAGGCCTCACTGAGTGGTAGCTGGATATAGAACTGGGGTGTGTCTGTGAAAGAAGGGATGAGGGTGATGTTTTACCCGCCAATCAACTAACCGCACTAAACGGCCGAGGACCAGCTGGGCAAAGACCTCCAGGTCTGCCCCTCCACACCAGCACTCACCCCATCTAACCTAAGTCCCGAGCACAGAGAGGAGGCGAACGTGTCAGCGGGCACTCACCTCCTCGGCGTTCTCCAAATCCTCGAGCCCTTCATCCTCCTCCACGTCATCAAAGTCATCGCCATCAAAACTGCTCGAGAGGAGGGAGAAGGTCAGTCAGAGCATCGCTCCCCACACGGCGCGAGGCACCCAACCAACAGCTTCTTAACGAAGGCATCGAGCTCCCCTCCAATCCCAGTTCCTCCAGCCTCCCCCGTCAGCCCTCGATGGTGCTCGGCTTCTCATGTACCAACCCTTTCTCCCCGCCCCCACCCACCCACCCAGGGCTGGTGCCAGGGCCCCTGCTGGGAGGAATATTCCCGAAGAGCTGTCCGTCCTTCAACGCCTCTCTTCCCAACCTACCGCAGCCTCATTCCAGTAAGACTTTCCCTGCCCCCCGTCCAGTTCTGCAAGCACCGATCTTGTCAAGTCAGCAACGAGTTCCACGTGTTAAATTCAATGGCCACATGCAACCTCATGTGGCCTCAACCTGATCTGTCAGATGGCCGACTAGACCACACCCACTCTCTGTTATCTTGACAGGCTTCACAGACACCTCACTCTCTGTGTCCCCCACCCCCACCCCCACCCCCTGCCTGTCCCTTCTCAAGCTCCACGGCTGCCTCCTCCTCCTCCTCCAAGCACTTGGCCAGGAGTCACCTCCCCATCTCTCCTGACACGTCCTCTCTGGATGTGGCGGTCATGTACTCATGTTCATTTCATGATTGGGAGTCAAGGGGTGGAGGCTAGCCTGTCAATCTGGAGATAGTCGATGAGGCCTCCATGTGGGCATGGCTTTCTCCTGAGATTTCTGGGAAATCTCACGGTATTTCCCAATTAGAGGAGACTAGACTGAGTCGAACGAGACGACGAACTGCTGACAAGATGCGATGATGGCATGCTGATCCATCCTGGTTCCTGGAGAATGGAGGAGCTGGAGAAGCCAGAGAGAGGACCCCTGCCAGTGCCGAGATGCTCCCACTGCCAATGGATACTGCTGATTGTTCCTGAACCCTGGAAACGAGGAGCCAAGGGGAGACCCCTGGCAGCTCTGGGATGCTTCTAGTGCGCGTGCTTCGTGAGTCGGAAGGAGGCTTTAGGGGCTAATATCAGACTTATGACTTAGACTGGACTGGGCTGGGATGCTTTCTCACTGTTCCATTCCTCCTGCATATAAACCTTTCCCTTATATCCACATGTGTGTCTATGAATTCGTTTCTACCCGGACTAACACACCGGGTCGCCTCAACCTGGTTCTTAACTTTAAACAACACACTTAGGCTTTATATTACGCACATTCTTATCTTCGGAACAGTTCTCTTTTCTCATCCCCCCACACCCAATCCATGGTGAACATTTCTTGGCTTAAAAAATCGTATTATTTCAAACAAACTTCTTGGCTTTACCTTCAAAATGTCTCCGGAATCCAACCACCACTCACCACCTCTCCTATTTCTTTCTCCAGTGCAGGCTACTACTTCTCTCACTTACTGACGCAGGAACTTCCCAGGTCCCCTCACCGCTTTTATCTTTGTCTCTCGACAGGCTGCCAACCCAGTGAGGCGCCCTCGAGTCGGCTCCGACTCACGGCAGCGACCCTGTGCACGACAGAAGGAAACACTGCGCCGTCCTGCGCGTCCTCCCAGTCGCTCCATGCCACATCCGTTGGTGCGGCCACTGTGATGGTCCATCTCATCTAGGGCCGACCTCTGTGTCGCCGCCCCTCCACTCTACCAAACATGACGCCCTCCTCCAGGAGCAGGTCTTTCCTGACAACATGTCCAGAGTAGGTAAGACGAATTCTCACCATCCTGGCCTTACTTCTCCCGAGACAGGCAGGGTGGCCTTTCAGCAGTCCACAGACTGCTACTTTAAATGCCTCAATTCCTCTCGGTCTTCTTTGTTCAATGTCCACCTTTCACATGCATATGGCCCAAGGGAGAAGACCATGGCTTGGGGTCAGCGCCCCTTAGTCCTCAGAGTAGCATCTTGCGTTTCAATCCTGGAAAGCGGTCTCGTGCAGCAGATGGACCCAATGCAAGGCGCCTTTGGAGGCAGACATGCATGGAATACAACCCTGACGCACACCTTCCCGGCATGCCTGTGTTCTGTTCACACACCTGTCTCTTGATCCACATTCGGAATCAGCACAAAGAAGTGCTGTGGGACTCCCATTCTCCTCAAGGCTACCCAGAGGGACCCTTAGAAACCAAGAACCACAGTCCTCTTCTGCGCCTGGTGTCCCTCAGAGGTAGGGCTCAAATACTGGCAGCGGCAACCCCGGAACCCACCCTGGGATGGGAATAGTCCATGCTGAATATTCCATCACTGGATATTCTCTCATGCCCTGGACACCCCCTCCCGGGAGGCAGGCTGTTGGCCTGCTGACTGCTCTGCCAAACAGTGGGCATGCGGCTGTCTTCAGAGCCTCAGCTCTCACTGTCCCATCAGTCCAACGGCTCAAGCCTTCGCCTCCTCCAACTCCAGTCAAACGGCCTGGCCTCCAAGAAGCCCTCTCTCAGACCCCTTCCTCTGTCTCAAACTGCATCCTGCAGGCCTACCTCCAGTTCTGGCTTCTCGCCAGCCTGGTGAGGAGGCCGCAGGCTGGGCAGTGCTTCTTTCTGCGATGCACACGGGGGCTGTGGGTGGGAACTGACTCCCACCAATGGCCTACAAGATGTTTATCTTCATGCCGAGTACGTGTGCCCCCTGGATGCGGCCGGACACTGATACCCATCTAACTGTCCAGTCCATCCGGTCACACGTAACGTGATGTGTGGAAAGTCAACCCATGGCCTTGCCTCTCACATCTGCCCTCTGGGTCACCACTCTTGATCCCACCCCACCCCCACCCCCCCAGAACACAAGGACCACCTGCTCTTTCTTTGCAAGTTCTCTTCATGGTTGGAAGAGCGGCTCAACCCTGTTTAACAGAGAGAAACACGGCCCCCCTCCAGCTTCCCTCACATCCACCTCCTACCCATAATAAGCCCCGCGGATCTGATCCCGGCAAATCTCTGCCCCTCTGCTGCTCCAGGGTCCCCCTCTAAGTTCTGGTCTCTGTGCTTCCTTGGTTCCCAAGTGTTGCAACTGGTCTTTCCCCTCCACTCCCACCCTCCGGATCCACTCCTCTCACGAAGTCAATCTGAAATGGAGTTGGGAGTCTTGAGGGACGAACAAGTCATGTCAGGCAGACAGACGAAGGCAGGGTCTTCAAGGCACTTCTTGACGCTGTGGCACTGCTTTTGTTTTTTGTTTTTTTGGGGGGTGGGGGGCATCACTGCCCTGGTTGGAGTAGGAGGCCCAGCCTTGCTCCTGGAGAGCAGCTGCTGGATTTGAACCGCCAACCCTGTGGGCCACAGTCCCGCGGACCCTACTTTTTTGTTTTGTTTTTGTTTTTTTTTTGGGGGGGGGGGGCATCACTGCTCTCCGGTGGTGGGAGTAGGAGGCCCAGCCCCACTGCTGGAATTGAACCTCCATCCCAGTGGGCCGCAGTCCCGCGCACAACCACGACGCCACCGGGGCTCAGCCCGGGACCCTACATTTTAAAGCAGCTCCGGCCGCGCTCCCCCCTCCATCCAGGAGAAAGAACAAAGTCTGCACTGAGCTGCCCCCCAGCCCCCCGCTGCCACCGCCCACCCCGGGCCCCACAAGGCGCGGCTGGTGGCTTCGAACAGCCGACCTCGCGGGGTGAGGGGCACCCACCACACGACCAGGTCTCGCCACCCGGGGTTAGCCCCCCCGATGGTGGCGCGGCGGGTCAGGCGGCGGGCCGCGACCCAGACGCTCCGAGGGGAGACCAGGAGGCTTTCTGCTCCCGTCAAGGCCCTCCCGGCCCGGAGAGCCGCCCCCCCCCGCCCCGCGGGCAGTTCGACTCGGTCCCGGGAGGTCGCCGTGAGTCGCGATCGTCCGAGCCCCCGCCGTCGGTCCGGGGCGCCGCTCGCATCTCCGAGACACCGGCCCTCCCGGGGCGCAGCCTGGGCCCGGGTCGGAGCGGCTGGTTCCGCCTCTCCGGCTCCCAGGCCCCTCAGGCCCGGCCCCGGACGCCTGGCGCCTCAGCCGACGCGGGCTCCCGCCTCCCCTGGCGGCCACCGCAGAAGCCGCTCGCTTTTGCACTCACTTGTCCTCGTTGTCGGACATGGCGCCCGCGCCGCGGAGCGCCGGCTCCGCACCTCCCAAGCGCGCCGAGTCTCCCGGAGAGCGCGCCTGCGGCTCGCGCGGCGCCACGCGGACACTGCGCCTGCGCCGTGACCCAGCCCACCACCGCTTCCGGGGCACCGGACCGGAAGTGCGGCTGTGCGCGTGCGCCGCGCGGCGTGCGCCCGTTGCCAGGGTAGCCGGAGCCGCCCCCGCGAGCTGCTGGCTTCCGTTCGTCGGGGAGATCGGGACGCTGGGCGCGGGGGACGGGCACCCAGGCGGGTCTGGCTTCAGCCGTGCGACCCCGTGGCCACGGCGAGGTTAACGCTCCGCGCGAGACAGATCCCGAGTGGGGCGTGGGGCGTGGGCCCCCGCGGTCTCCTGCGGGCTCGGGCCCCCACGGGTGGGATTCGAGGCCCCAGAGATGGGGACAGGGAGGCAAGGCGTTTCATCGCGTCTCTCCCTCCGCAGGGCCCGCCCATGGCTTCCCAGAAGAGGCTGGGGACCCTGACCCCCAAAACGGAGCTGGGGCGCGACCCCCCGCGGGTCAGGTACACCCCAGAGACCCGGGAGCTGCTCCGAGGTCAGTGTCTGCAAGGAGCCCCCCGGGGACAGTGGCCTCTGCAGCCCCGCCCTGCTCTCCACGCGTGACGTCCGCTCGCTGCATGGCTGGTCTCTCCTGACAAGTCCCCGAGATGCAGTCCAGCCGGCCTGGCCTCGGTGGGGTGCCCTGTTGACCTTCCCCCCTGACTTATTTGCCCTTGGAGGCAGCCCACGGTACTGTGAATGATCTTCCGGGGGCGCCATCGCTCAGATGCATTGATTCTTCTCCAGCCTTCCCTAATCCGATGCCCCATTTCCACCCGCACGGGAGGCATTCGAAAGCCCCGAGTCCCCAGCGCAACACCGGTGGGAACAGCAATTCCTTTCGCAGATGTCCGTCCTCCGGCTTGCTGGGCTGACGGCAACCAGGGAAGCGTTCTGGAGTCCCCAGATCCTGCGCCTCCTTTAAATCCCCCTTCCCACTCCCCCAGGGATCACCAGCCCTCACAGCACCAAACTGCGCCCCCTTCATTGGCCTTAGATAGGGAGCTGCACACTCTGAATTCGCACCCCTCCCTCTCTCTAGATTCCGGGCTCCTGCGTGGGGGGCTGTGCCTGAGTGAGTTGGTCAGGGCAGCACCAGCCCAGGCCTCATGAGCACTGGCTCATTCATTCCCTCAAAAAGTTTTTATTTCCCTTTTTTTTTTTTTTTGGGGGGGGGGCATCACTGCTCTCCAGTGGTGGGAGTAGGAGGCCCAGCCCCAGTGCTGGAACTGAACCTCCGTCCCAGTGGGCCGCAGTCCGTGCACAACCACTACGCCACCGGGGCTCAGCCCTCCCTTTTTTTGTGTGTGTGTGTGTGGGCATCACTGCCTCTGTTGGTCCTGGGCACTACCCAGCCGCTGCTGGATTTGAACCGCCAAGCCTGCAGGTTGCAGTTCTGCACTCAATCACTTAACGCCACCAGGGCTCAGCCCCCCTCCCTTTTCTTAAAGCATCCACTATGTGCTTTCGGAGCCCCTAATTGAGGGGTTGGCAGTTCAAACCCACCCGGAGGTGCCTGAGAAGAAAGGGTGGGTGGTCTGCTTTTTTCTTTTGCTTTTGTCCTCTTTCCTTCTTTGTTTTGTTTTTTTTTGGGGGGGGGGGCATCACTGCCTTCAGGTGGTGGGAATAGGAGGCCCAGCCTTTGCTCTGTGGAGCTGG
>PVJH01016342.1:0-50809 GCA_004026705.1 Nesogale talazaci
TGTTTACATGTATGGTTCTCTGTATCTGTGCAGGTGACTGAGGAGTGACTGGCGCTGGGCAGAGAGATGGCGGAGAGATTGACAGAGCACACCCCCAATCCCGGCCTCGGAGAAATGAACATCCCTGAGACTACAAACCAGGAAGATCTCGGTGGTGGAAGATCCCCTGCGGAGATGACAAATGAGGTGTCTGGGCACCAAGTCTCCCTGGGAAACAGAGGATAAATGTGGTAGGGGGAGGGTTAAGGCAGCAGTTTAGTGAGTGGAGTTTTTTTCCATCTTTGGGGATGAGGAATCTGCAACCTGACTCATTGAGCTCATTCAGAATCGTGGGGACCCTATAACATAGGGTGAAATGCCCCCCTCCCCCCCCCGCCCCGAGTGGCTGAGTGTAAGCCTCCTCTTTCTCCCATGGAGCAGCTGGTGGTTATGATCTGTTGACCTTGTAGCCCAACAAGAAACCCCCACACTGCCACCAAGGTTCACTGTTGCTGCATGGAACTCTAAACTAGGGGTCCTCAAACTTTTTAAACAGGGGGCCAGTTCACTGTCCCTCAGCCCATTGGAGGGCCAGATCATAGTTAAAAATAAAAAAAAATAAAAAACAACTGTGAACAAATTCACTGCAAGCCTGGGACGAGTCGGCTGCTAAGCAGGACAGACAGGGGCAGCAAAAACACCGGGCGGCTGGATAGATGTCCTAGGCGGGCCGCATGCGTCCCACGGGTCACAGTTTGAGGACGCCTGCAAACAGCTTCCACTTTCCCCAGAGGCAAGGAATGAAAAGACGAGGCCAAGATAGTATTGGTTGGGTTTTAGTCTGTCATAAGTAGTGTTTCCTGGACCAAAGTCCTGGGACAGTTCCACCTTGCTGTCGTCTGCTACCTTTCCACAGATTCACAAGCAATTGAGAACTGCCTTGATTTCCTTCTGTTCTGTAGGCATGAGAGAGCCGGCCCCTGACGTGATGAGACATCGCCATCTAGAGGAGAATCGCCTGTGCTGCAGCCGGGCACCCCTGAGAGAAGCGCCTCACAGAATCCCATTGCAATTCCACACACCCCCTCAAGAACTGAGACGATGCCAAGACAAGCTTTATCATGTCGAGTCACCTTTCATTGGACCATACCCCCTCTCAGGAATCTTTTCGAAGGGGCCTCATCTCAAGCTAACAACCAGAAATCGTGTGAGACGCCATTATGTGCCATCAAGCCTGGAGTGACGATGTTACCCTCTTGGACGGAGTAGAACAATCCTGTGGGGGTGGCTAGGCTTCAATCCTTACCGGAGCAGATGGCCTGGACTTTTCTTCCTGCAGTGTAGCTGGGGGTTCAAACAACTGAAAAACGAACTAATGAATGTGTCAAGAGATCTATCCATTTCTTATCAGATCAATGCTTGTAATAGCCAGATACACACACACACACACACACACACACACACACACACACACAACCTGAGGGAAGAAATGACGTGCAGCCACAAAGAATCTGTTAAGTCAAACTTTTTCTTAGTTTGGGGAGTATCTACCTTCCCAGACTTACAGTGCAGTCTCTGCACAATTGAACACTTGGTCTGGCCATCGGCAATGCACTTTAGGACATCGTACCTCCGAGCAGGGTGCCCAGCACGGAGAAGGCTAGAAGGCCGGGTGGTCATGAAGATAACACTGAGCCCCGCCTGGCTGTGTTAAGCAAATGTGCATCCCTACCACCCAAGAGAAAATAGACTTTATTGAGGGTGACTTTCCTACCGGCAAGCACAACCAGGGCCGTGAAAGCTACACTTAGAAGCTGCAATAAAGATGGACCTGTGGAAATCTACCATGTGTGGGCAGGTGGGGAGGAGATAGGACCCCTTTTGATATACACGTAGGAGGTGTTGAGTTGAAGAGTGTGTTGTGCATATTTTCGCCATAGTTTTAAAAATAATAATTACACTAATAATCGGTACAATAAAAAGGAAACCATTGATTGTGGTAACGATTGTACAACCCTTCTTGATAGGATTGAACTATTGAACTGTATGATATGTGGAAGAAATGCCAATAAAATGATAATTTTAACAAATAACACTTTTTAAAAGGCTTTATACATTTAAGAGGAGCCCTGGTGGCATAGTGGTTATGCATTGGGCTGCTAACTGCAAGGTCAGCAGTTTGAAACCACCAGCTGCTCTGTGGGAGAAAGACTGGGCTGTCTACTCCAGGAAAGGGTTGTGACTTCAGAAACACAGGAGCAGGTCTTCTCTGCCCTATAGAGTCACCATGAGTCTGGTTGACTCAATGACAGTGAATTATGTTTACACAATTTATAAAAATGATTCAAAAATCACAATTTCGTAGTTATCAAAATAGCATGAAATTAGATGATAGGCATTAATCTACTGATCTTTTTTTTAAAATATCTTTTATTATTATTTTTTGTTTGTTTTTTTTTGGGGGGGGGCATCACTGCCCTCTGGTGGTGGGGGTAAGAGGCCCAGCCTTTGCTCCTGTGGAGCCGCTGCTGGAATTGAACCTCCATCCCAGTGGATCGCAGTCCCGCGCACAACCACTACCCTACCAGGGCTCAGCCCTCAACTGATCTTTTTCAGTCATTCAAAAACTGTTAATAGCTACTTATAGATGCTGTTACACAATCACCTGCTAACTACACGTTCAGAAGTTTAAAGCCACCAGCTTCTCCTTGGAAGGATGGGCTTTCAACTTCTGTGAAGAGTTCCAATCTTGGAAACTCACGGAGGCAGTTCTACCGTGTGCTAGTCAGCATGACCCATGCACAGGTATCCTGGTGCTGCCATAGATTCAGCATCGGGCTGCTAACAGCGAAAAAGTGGTTCGAAGCCACCATGCATTCTACTTAACAAAGAGGGGGCTGACCTTTCTCACAAACATTTACAGACTCAGAAAACCCAAGGAGCACTTCAATCTAGGTGGTCACCAGGAGTCAAAAACAGCTTGATAGCAATGGGTATGGTTTGAGCTTTTGTGTTGGCACACAGAAACATCACACTTGACATTGGAGAAGAAAACAAACATTGTTCCTATGTTTGGGAACTTAGAGTTCAATGGAGAAAAGTGAACATCAGAATGCAAAGCCATAAGAGAGATTTGATAGACCTAACTTCTAGAGACGCCACTCCTGTAACAGCCCTGATTTTTGTCTGTGATCTAGTCTGCTTCACTTGTAATCATAGTGGTAGGGTGGCTCACATAACCTTAATCTGACCCAAATCTGCCCATTTTTCTCTCGTGATAAGTCCTCATAACATAATGGCTTAAGCCAGCGGTTCTCAAGCTGTGGGTCAAGACCCCATTAGGGGTCGAACAACCCTCTCACAGGGGTCCCCGATTCAAATGACAACTGTGAAGTAGCAACGAAAATAATTTTACGATGGGGGGGACGGTCACGACCACATGAGGAACTGTATTCGAATGATTGAGAACCCCAGGGTTAAGCATTGGACCGCTAAGCACAAGTTGAGTGGTTGAAACCTACCAGCTGCTTCTCTGGAGAATCATGAGGTCATCTGCTTCCATAAAGATTTCATCTCAACAATCTTAGATAAGGTGGCTGTGGGCCAGGATTAATTGGACAGTCATGGCTTTTGTTTTATTTTGATTTTTGTTTTAGTGGGAGAGTGTGGCAGTCACCTAACCTGGTGTCAATTTGAGGATTAAGCATGTAGGGGTGGAGTCTAGTTTTTTAATCTGGAGATAGCCAATGAGACCTCTGTGTAGGCATGACCATCTCTGAGAATTCTGGGAAACGTAATTTCTTCGTGGAGGCGGAGACACTATCTCTCTTGGTTCACTTTCTTGGAGACTTTCCACTGACAACACTCGCTGCCTGGGAGACTCAACTGACAAGGCTGACTCCCTGCGAGACAGCCCTGAGGAAAAGCCACGTGAACTTACCCTGATATGGCCAGTGTCCTGGACCTAGAGAAGCCATTGGAGACTCCTGCCAACTCTGAGATATTACACCACCACTGGATCCAAAGACTTTCTACTCAATGGCTTGTGATTGTCCTGCATTTGGCACCATTGCATGTGTCTCATGGGTCTGAAGAGGATTTTATACATTGATATCAGACATATGGACTAATATGGACTTATGGCCTTGGACTGGACTGGGTTGGGATCTTTTGCTCCATGTTTGAATGCTCTTGTATATAATCCTCTTTCTTGTCCGTGGATTTGTTTTTCTAGTCTATCAAGACTAACACAAGGAGCATCTTAATGATGGCTTCCTGATCCACTGAAAGCAACCCAAACTAACAAGACACAATTCCCAAGCTTTGGTTTGAGCTATTAAAGTGGAAACATCCATCCTGGGTCTTTGAGCTAAGGGATAGATGAATGGGGGAGCTGCAACAGCCATCTGGTTACCACGAGGCAGGAGATGTTGGGGAACAGACGTAGCACACAAGAAGCCAGGTAACAGCACTGAGAGATTTTGTCTGAGGCCCCCCAACAACTGTACAACCCAAGGCAGCTGTCTTCCCACAGCTTGTGTGTCACCTGAGCCAATATTTTCCCAAGTTGGATTTTGGTTCTGTCAGTACAAAGTTCAAATTGATAGGCAAAGTTCAGTCCACCATGGAAATTTACAGGTACCAGAAAAGATCTGGGTGATAAGCTTAGTCTGATGCCTATGTAGTGGCTCAGCCAGCTCATCAGAGAAGGGGTGGGGATGTTCTAGGATTCTGCTGGTGAGAGTCGGGTTAGGATTCCTGACAGCCACTGATGGGTGAACTGATAAACAGCTCTTGGAGATCCCAATGGGGCTGTCACTAGTGAGATGAGCAGCTATTAACCTCAGCATAACTTCTGTTAACTGTGTGAGTACATGGACCTATTGCTTAAAGAAGTCTTTAGATCTTATATTGCCCATTTTCTTTTTAGTATGTCTACATGACCAAGAAATGACACAAATTCTTCAACAAAATTATTTTTATCAAACTACATTACTTATGCGTACAAGTTACTAATAACCTCAGTAAACAAAGAATTTTTTTCCAGGACGGAAAAACTAAAAGTCACATGGCAAATAGCCCAGATTTTGAAGCCAGGCATAAGCAACGAGACAGTTTACTACCAAGAGAAGAAAACTAATCCAGAATTTTGAACACAACAAATAAACAAGAATAAAAGGACCCCATGTCATGTCGAATGTGAAATTAATGTGATGTCAAAGAGGAGCCCTTTGTGGCTGCCAAGGGTTACTGTGAACCAAAAAACAGAACAGGAGAGTGCCCCAGGGAAAAGGCCTGGCGATCCATGGCTAGAAGTTCTTGCCATGGGAGTGCAACTCTGACCAACCTGATAACTGAGTCATAAGGACTTTACAGGAAATATGACCTCATCATCCTCACTGATGCTGTCCGTTGCTGCCGACTTAATGCCCACGCACAGCAAGCCTGGGACTTGATGCCCACGCACAGCAACCTGGTACTATCTTGTAGCTGTGGACTGACACTCCTGTCTTCTGCCTCGCCTCTGGGCGGATTCAGAACCCCAGCTGCCACCAGCAGTCAGCTACTTGACTAGTAGTCAGGCACCACCCAGGGACTCCTACAAAGAGTTATTAAACCAAAAGACCACAGGCAAACCCTCATGTCTATGATGCCCATGGCTACACTATAGGAGAGAGTAGAACTGGCCTTTGAGCTTCCAAGGCTCTCCTACATCTTTATGAGAGCAGAAACCCTCTCCTTTCTCCCGAGGAGCAGCTGGCGAGTTTAAACTGCCAATGTTGAAATGTCAATCACTAGGCCAGCAGGACTCTTCAAGGAGTCCTTTGAGAAGGATTCATTGACCTCTAGAGCAGTGATTCTCAACCTTCCTAATGCCTTGACCCTTTCACACAGTTCCTCATGTTGCGGTGATCTCCTTCCCCAACCATAAAATTATTTCTGTTGCTAGTTCATCACTGTCATTTTGTTCTTGCTATGAATCTAGTGACCCCTGTGAAAGGGTTGTCTTGACCCACAGGTTGAGAACTGGTGTTCAAGAAGCTGTTCTGAGAGCCCCGTTGGCTGTGGTGGTGTACAGAGGGACACGGTATGCAGTTGTACTCTGCCCTCCGGAGTCACTACACGCCAGTGTCAACCTGATGCACTGTGTGGTAGATCCTGTCCCACCCTGGAAACCGGGAAGAGACCATCACACTGAAAGTGCATTTCACAGTGATGATGAAAAAAATGCTTTCATCTGGCAAAAAGAGCACAGGCTTCTACAAGTGGCTGGAAATCAGAGGAAAACACCTTAAAAACCTAAAAGTCACCCCTAGCTGCCTGAATGCATTCACCAAGAGCCCAGACTACAGATGCGAGCCTGTGCTGAGAGATTTTCTGCAAACATTCTTGCTTATGTTAAGAGAATCTTTGTGGAGGGCAGTCATGTGACCCCCAGGGCTGGGCTGGTTCTTATGTTCTCACACACCAAGCCAAGTGAGTTACTGCCAAACCCTGAGGAATCGAGTCCCCTCATTCAGCCAGGCCTAACCAAGCAAAATCAGCACTGAGGGAGACAGACATGGCTGTGTGTGTGTGTGGGGGGGGGGGGGTTGCTCCACAGCACTGACTCACCAGGTCTCAGAGCTGGGCTTTAATCCCACCAAATGCAACCCCTGCACTGATGGATAGTCTCTACACTCATCTCTTATTTATCTCCCAGTCCAAGGGCTCAGGGTCTTATGGGGTTGGATGAGGACATTCTGCTCCAATCACAGGTGGCAGTGAGGAGAGAACATTACAAGAGCATACAGTGGCAGTACTTACAAAGGCATGGTGTGCCTGGGGCAAATATGACTAGAAGACATCCCTCTCAGCAGTCATCTGACATGACCCCGGTCAGCAAATCTTCCTCCCCACACCCGCCACCCTGAAGGGTTGCCTGCCAATCCACCCACCTGGGCTGCTAAGCAACATAGACCCTCTCCGCGGATCCTGCAGGCCTCGCTGGTAGGCTATGGCTGTGATCTGGTGCAATCCAGTCTGTTCTGACCCAGAGCGACTCCATGGCACTGAACAATTATCCACTCTGTGCAAAAACTTGGGAGTTGGCCTTGTTTCGCTGCACGCATAGCCTGGCTCGGGGAATTGGCAAGCAACGCTGAAGTACGCCTGATGCCTGGTGCCCAAGGAAACTTGCCACTCACTGCTCACTGCTGTGACCCTGGAGCTCACCCCTCTCCATGAGCGCCTTCTTCTTTCAAGCTGCCCCTCACCTGTTCTCAACACCGTGTCCTTGTCCAGGGACCTCTCTCCTCACAACATGTCCACAGTCTATGAGACGAAGTCTTGCCATCCCTGCCTGTACGGAGCACTCCTCTGGCCATACTTCTTCCCAGACAGATGTGGTGATCCTTTTTGCAGTCCACCGCACTTTCAATCTTCCCCAGCAGCACAATTCACATGCATCCATTCTTCTCGCGTCTCCCTTCTTCAATGTCCAACTTACACATGCCGGTGAGGTGATCGAAAATGCCACGGCTTAGGCGAGGCGCACCTTCATCCCTCGTGGCACCCTAGCTTTTCAATACTTTAAATTAGCGGTTCTCAACCTGTAGGTCAAGACCCCTTTGGATATCGAAGGACCCTTTCACAGGGGTTGCCCGATTCATAACCGTTGCAAAATGACAGGGATGAAGTAGCCACAAAAATAATTTTATGGTTTGGGGAAGGAGAATCACCACAAGACAAGGAACTGTATGAAAAGGTTGCAGCTTCAGGGAGGTTGAGAACCACTGCTCTAAAGAGTTCTTGTGTAGGACATTTGTCTAACGCAGCCTGTCTTTTGATCTTTTTACTGCAGTTTCCATAAGCATTAATTGTGAACACAAGACAAAATCCCTGACCACTTCCCCCTCTGACTCCATTTATCATGATGTTACCTGCTGGCTGCAGTGGTGAGGATTTGGGTCTTTTTGAGCCACAATCCAGACAGTGGACTGTGAAGCGCACCACGGTCTTTCTCACGGTCTTGGTGCTGCTGCCTCCGCTGCCATCTGAGTCGAACCACAAACACACTCTGCTTGTGTTTCTTCTTCCTTGAGGGACATGAGATTCTCCCCTCCTGCTTCTGAGATGGCTCCGTTACGCCCAGTGACAAAACTGATCAATTCCTCCATGATAGGCCCCCACCCCTTCTTTGTATGCTCCTGCCCAATCATTTGTCAGGAGCCACAAAGACTTTGGAGAGAGCAGAGTCATAACAAGTAGTTCAAATGCCCCACGCTGCCCCACAGAAGACGCTCGGGAATCATAATGATGAGATAAAGACACCCATTTCATAGACCCGACTCACTGTGGTTATTGTTTTGTTGTTGTTTGGTACCTTCAATTCCACAGTGGCCCTCTCACAACCCTCTTCCCAGTCCTAGTCCTTGAGTGTGTGAGCCCATTGTTACAGTCACGGTACCAATCCATCTTGTCGAGGGACTTGAGCTCTTTCATGGTCACTGCGCTTTACTAAGAATGATGTCCTTTTTCCGGGACTGGTCTCTCCTGATACCACGTCCAACACGGAGCAACCCTATATAACATTTCTAAAACTGTAAGTCTTGCCCGGAGCAGACGCCCTCATCTTTCCCCCATGGGGTGACGGCTGGATGTAAGCTGCTGGCCGTGGGTGGTCAGCACACCACCTAAACCACAGGGTCTCCAGGGAGCCTAAGAATGGATATAGAACTCACCTAGGAGTTCACATATACTCATATTAGTTACTGTACCATCATGCTTATTGATATGTTCACAAACTACAGCACTCATTGCCAACTCATAGAGACCCGACAGGACAGGCTAGAACCACCCGTGTAGGTTTCCATGACTGTAAATCTTTACAGGAGTACAAAGCCTCATCTTTCTCCCATTAACTGCTTAGTAAATATGTAATCAGTCAATTAATGTCCCTTATTTATGTTATAATTCATTTAATTCTCACAAGAGCACTAGAGAGTAAGTCTATTGTCTTTTTTCCATCTATGGAAACAGACACGAAGTAACTGGCTAATTTCATCACGAGTAAATATCAGGCCAGAGATTCAAATTCAGAGATTCTTGAGTTTTTAATTGATGAATGAATAAACAATGGGAAAGAAAAATAAATAGATCCTAAAGTCCAGGAAGCCTCAATACCTTCTGGGCCTCAATACCTGCTCTGATAGCTAGTTTCTCTGTCACTTGTGATGTTCGAGACATGATCTGAGGTTCTCAATTCTGTCATCTCCTCTCCCCGTTGGTGAAGCAATCATCCTTCATAGAAACTTCATATCTGCCTACTCTCCCATCTGGGCCAACTCCCCAGAGTTTATTTGTACGTGCATGATCAATCTTGGAGCTTCCTGTGTCTAGTATATTTAATATTGCCCTAGAATTTCTAGGTGTGGGTACAGCAGGAAAAAAAGACAACATTATTTTCAGATGGTACATCGTCTTTTGACAAAACATAAGATAATTGCCTAAAAATAAAACCATCAGCACAAATATACAAGGACCTTGCTTTACCCCCTCTCTTTTGTCTCGTTGGCTTTCTTCTCCAGCTACCATTTATTGTGGTGGAAAGGATTATGCATTGGTCTGCAAGCCGCAAGGTCAGCAGTTCCAACCCACTAGTCACGGCAAGGGAGCAAGGTGAGGCTTTCTGCTTTCCTAAAGTTTTACGACCTTGAAAACCCAAAGGGGCAGTTCCGCTCTGTCCAATATGCTCACGATGAGTTGGAGTTGGCTCCATGGAAATGAGTTTCGTTTCGTTGTTTGTTTTCATGTTGTAACTTTAATATGGTTTATTGAGTACTATTCAGTTGTGGAATGTTTATTACATCATTACAGTTATCTAATAGAATATAGATATTGTCTACTTTCAATGACTGTGGCTTTATAATATATAGGAGGCCCCTGGGTGGTGCAAACTCTTAATCACTTGACCTTTATCAGAAGGGGTGGGGGGGAGGGTCTCAATTTACCCAGCATCCCCTGGGAAGGAAGACCTGCTGACCCACTAGTGAAAAATCAGAGCCATGAAAACTCTATGACCTGCAATGTGACTCAGCAACATGTAAGATCCCATGAGTCAGAAGTGACTCAATCACTACCGATCTGTATGGGTTGTACGTGTGTGTGTTTGTTTGTAATAATAACATTGAAAGTCTTTTGTTGATCTTATGATAGTTCTCAGACTCTGGTACAACAGGCGCTTTCTTCTCATTCTCTATTTTCACTTTGTTATTGTCTACCCTCATAGTTATATTCATTCTGTGCTTTGTAGAATGATATTTCTGAAAGTTTTTTTTATTACATTTCATTAAACATTTACATTCATTTGGGGAAAACGGATGTGTTATAATATGTAGACACCCCATTCAGGGATGTCATTCCATTTTCTCACAGTTCCTCTATTATGGTAAGACCTCATTAAGACAAAGCTATCATAGGGCACACTGAACAGCTACTAGTATTATCCTATTGGTGATTTATACCTTTATTGTGATTCTAAGTGGTAGCTATATTCCATATGCCCCTAATTAGTAGCTGCAAATTAATAGGAAAGCAAATTTTCCACTACTTTTTAAAGTTCCCTGACTCCATGCTTTCTGCAGAATGCTTTCGCCCCCTCCTGAGAGGTGGGTTCTATTGCCTTATCCTTGTGAGTCAAGGCATGGTGGGAGTGATGTGCAAGTTCCCAGCTGAGGCCACAGGAGGTGTGGGGCATGCTCCTTCCACTGGAACCCTAAAACAGCCTCTTGAATAAGCCAGAGGCAACGTGCTAACTGATGAGACTAATTAACTCATGCAGTTGCCTCAACTGTCAGATGTATGGGTAGAGCCCATCAGAGGTCTCAGTCAGCTCATTAACTGATGGCAGATAAACGAGCTAGCCGACCTAAAATCGACTGAACTGGACCCAAACCACAGCACTTCCCAGCTGATGTAAAATTAGTAAATAGTAAATGTCAAGGCCTTAAATTTAGGGTGATGTGCTAAAGAGCACTCGTTAACTGGTACAAAATAGAATACAGGGCCTTATTATCTAACAGAGTCCTGGAGGCAGAGCAGGTGGCATAGTGGGTTACACATTGAGCTGCTAACCACAAGGTCAACAGTTCGAAACCACCAGTTATTCCACAGCAGAAAGATGGGACTTTCTACTCCCACAAAGAGCTATAGTCATGGAAATCCCCATGGGCCAGTTCTACCTTGTCCTCTAGGGCCAATAGAAGTCACGACTCAGTTTGATAGCAGTGAGTTCAGTTTTTCCCCTCACAATATTTTGGGGCCTCTTGAAACACGGGTGGCATAGTGGGTTATGTGTGGGACTGCCAACCACAAGATGGACAGTTCAAGCTCAGTAGGAGAAAGATATGGTTCTACTGCCAGAAAGAAGTACAGGCTCAGAGGCCCATGGGCACAGTCTGTCCTGCCCTGTCCTGCAGGATTGCTGTGAGCCCGAATGGACACAGGGGTGATGGGTTTGGTTCGCTCTCTTGCGTCTTAATCCAGCGTAGGGACAACTTCTTGCCTTGTGCCATGCTTTTCTCCAATGCTGTAAATGTTGCTCTGTTCTGTCATTTTATTTCTGACTTGCGGTCCTTTCTATGCCTTCATATTGTTCTCAAAATCCTTAAAATGCTTTTATTAATCTTCATAATAGAGAATTAATTCCATCACTTCACTTCTTTGTCAGCTTCTCCTCCCACATCATGAGCCTTCTAGTGTGTATGTTCCCAAGTATCTTCTTCCTTGATAATTTTTATTATCACTCCTCCAATGTATTTCCTTGTAAAAATTCAAGAACCCAACTCACTGCCCTCGTGCATTCCAGCTCGTAGTGACTCTTTAGGGCAGAATAGAAGAACTGCCCTGGACAGGAACAGACACCCTGGTCATTCTCCCTTGGGCTGGGTTTGAACAGCTGCTCTTGAAGTTAGTAAGCCACCAGGTGACTCCCCACTGGCTTTCTCACTCATGTCACTTTTTACCTTCTCTCCCTCTGCTCTCCCTCTGTCTTCAAAAAGCACACCATTTAAAAACACATGCATTTTGCCTCTGCATGGTGAAATAAATCAGGAAATTCCCCCTGGTATTATCACTCCACAGCCTTCATTTTATGTGACTGTTTTGTCCTTCCTTGTTTCCAATGCACTGCTATAAAGGGAGAAAGGAAAGGATTTTCTGGGACAAGAAGACAAACACTCTGGAAAGGTTTTATAGTTTTAAATTTCTATTTTTAATTGCTGTCCAATCTTTTCTGGCTGCACCCAGCTCTGGTTTCACTGTTGATGATCAACTTCTGGCCCTCTTTGCTCTGTAATGTGTGGTGTGTTGGTTTTCTAAACAGCTGTCACTACCTCTTCGCACTCTTGGTCACCATTGCAGATCTACCACACTTTTATGCCTGCTACTTCCTGATTTCTGAGACAAGTCATTTGAAGAAATGGCTTTTCCCCTGGGTTTTAAGACTTATGTAACATTTTTCTGATGCGAAAATAGTTTTATATGTTGAGCAACACCCCAGCTGTGGTTGAGGTCTGTTCTTGTTTTTCAGTTTACTCCTTTGGGAATGAGGAAACATTTATCTGAACCCGGTGTTTGCCAAGAGACAAGGATTGTAGCTTAGCGTTAGTCCTGCTCACCACAATGAAAGGCCCTACTGATAGAAACAGCATCTGGCCCAGTTTTCAGGATTTGGAGTTATGCCTCTACTGAGGCTCTCCTGGGTTTCCATAGATCATCAATCATTCCCCACTCGTGGCATTTGGTCCTCTGATAGGGTGAACCATTAGGATAGCAATGCTAGCCTCGTCTGTGCCTGTACCGACAGTCTTTCTGTACTGGATTGGAGAGAGTCAAGCACAAACTGAAAGCCAAAGCAGTTGTCGGTGAGTCCATCATTCCAAGCTGCCGGGTGCCATGTTTGCTGGACTGGAACTATGCCTCCAAAGGGTTGTCGGTGGCTAATTGTCTGGCAATAGACTTCCAGGCCTTTCTTCTGAGGCACCTCTGACCTACCACCTCTAGGTTCCGCACCAAGCACAGGTACTGTCTGTCCCACCCCTGGACCCCATGTGGTTGGCATAGTGTTGTGTGCGCCGCCAAGTTGACTTCCACTCCCAGGGACCCCATAGGATAGACTGGACAGTCAAAGAGGGTTTCCTTGACTGTCGTCATCATAGAAAAGATGGCCACTGTATCTTCCTAGGAAGAGCTGGCAGGTTCAAGCCCACAGCATTTGGGTTAGCACCCAAGTGTGGAGACCGGTGTACCAGCAGCCATCTTTTGCACCATTGTTTTATTTTTAATCCAAATGAATGTCAAAGAGAAGTGCAAGTGAGGATGGCGTCAATGGCAAGGGGAGAGGAAGGGTGCTCAGATGAAGGCCCCTGTTTGATCAGAAGGGAGGTAGAGAGAGAGGAGGCTGATGGGTGTCAAATAGGTGTTGACCTTCAGCATAGTCCCTTTTGTTAAAAAAAAAAACCCTCAAACTAGTCAGTTCCGACTCCTAGTGGTCCTCTAGAACAGAACTGCCCCTGTGGGTCTAAAAGCTCTCCATCTTTATGGGAACGGAAAGCCTCGTCTTTCTCCCTTAGGGCAGCTGGTGGGTTCAAACCGCTGGTCTTGCCGTTAGTAGCCCACCTCTAACTTCCTGTGTCACTAGGGCTCCTCTGCATCATTTGTCTTTGGAAATAGAAAAACATTCCCCAGAATGGCCACTAGGTCACCTTCCATTTAAATATGAAGCTATTTTGAATCTGAGGTCTTTGTGCTGGGCTGGGGGGAAGGGGGCGATGGTAAGGAGAGAAAGTCTGGGTGTGTCAGTATGTAGACCATATATGGAAAAGAAGGAGCTAATTCAAGGAATTCATGATAGAAATCACTAAATTACATTATTCCCTCAAACTTCAATGTCCTTATTTGATAGCCTAATCCCAACCAAAGCCACTAGCACTGAGTTAATCCCACAGTCCGTTAGTCCATAGAGTTAGTCGCAGTCAGTTCTGACGCACGAGCACCCGAAGGGAAACTGCTCCAGAGAGACTGCATCGTCTCTCTCCCCCGTGGGGAAGTGGGCGCGGGGCGAAGCGCCACGCTTTCCGTTAACTGACCAGTGCTTAACCATTGTGTCACCAGGGCTTCCTAGCGTTCCTGTAAGCCTGTATCACTCCAAGGAAATGCTGAGATGGCTCATTACTTAAATGCTCTTGAAGTGAACCGTTTCTTGATAGGCCCCAAAGAAAAGACACATGCAGCCAGTCCCAAGGGGTGTCGACCCGGGTGCTGCAGAGCAGAACAGCTCCGGGGGGGGGGGGGGGGGGGGGGGGGGGGGGGGGGGGGGGGGGGGGGGGGGGGGGGGGGTTCCTGGGCTGTAGGCTTCGTGGCAACACCTGGCCAGGCCCGTCCTCTCGCAGAACCACTGCGTGGCTTCAAATCACCACACTTTCTCTTATCAACCAAGTGTAAACTATTTGCATCATTCAGGGACCCCTGAAACAACAACAACAACAACAACAATAACAACAAACTCTTCCTTTTGCCAACAGTTCACTTTTATAATTAAGGATGGGCCAACCTGTTTTATTATATGCAAAAAAATAGCAGACTCACTGCCATCAAGTCAATTATGACTCACAGAGACCCGAGAGCAGTGGCTCTCAACCTTCCTCCTGCCAGTACCCTTTCATAGAGTTCCTGATGTTGCGATGACCCCCAACCATAATATTAATTTTGATGCTACTTCATCACTGTCATTTTGCTACCATTACGACTAGGGTGACCCAGTGCATGGGTCATTTGACCCCCACAGGGGTCTGATTCCACAGGTTGCAAACTGTTGCCCCAAAGGATGGGGAGAACTGGTTACATTGTGTTTCTGAGACTTTTTATGAAAATAGGAAGCCTCATCTTTCTCCGGTGGTGCACCAGTAGTTAGTGGTCTTGAACTGCTGACGTTGAAGTTTGCCACCTAATGTACAGCCCACTGCAACACCAGGGCTCAAAGTCCTACAAAAGGAGGTGTGACGTGAAGGTTCCTATCTATTCCTTTGTTCAACAGGAACAACAGAACATTTAGTTGTTAAGAGTTTAGGAAAGAACATTGACTGTCTCTCCTCTCAGTGATTGAAACCAGGAAGACCCGGGCTCTCCAACTCCCTGGTGGTGTAGTGGTTACATGATGGATGGCTAACACCCAGGTCAGCAGTTTAAAACCACCAATTGCAGCACAAAAAAAAATGGTGAGGCTTTCTACTTATGGAAAGAGTTACTGTCTTGGAAACCCCCAGAGTTGGACTCTACTCTGTCCTGTAGAGTCACAATTCAAGTGACCAGACGTCCCACTTTTTAACAATTTGTCCGCATCCCACGGCATTTTAAAATTAAATAAATATATTACAATACTATTTTTGCATTCTATGAACATTTTGGTTGCTCCATATAGACCAAATGTTTAATCAAGGAAAACCTCCCACCTCTCCCCGGTCAATAGTGTCACACAATCTGATCACTTTAAGTCCGAAAGCCTCCCTGGCAATGTGATTTTTTGAGTTTGGGAAATGTGCTTAAAATAATACTGAGGCCAGGGGCTGAGCCTCGATGGTATAGTAGTTGTGTACAAGACTGTGGCCCACAGGTTTGTTGGTTCAACTCCAGCAGCAGCTCTCCAGGAGCAAGGCTGGCCCTCCTACTCCCACCAGGGGACAGTGATGCCCACAAAAAAATATTGAAGCTGAACCTCTAAATTTCTATTAGTTGCTATTGGTGGGGGTTTTAAGACTACTGAAATAACTGTGGAATAGCTTACTATTATCTTAAAATGTTAAGATCCAGTATTAAAAACCAGAATTACGTGTCTGGTTTACAATTTGATTTTGGGCCCTAGATCACATCTGGGGGTCTGTTCTCTTTATAAAACAAGCCAAGCAGGATCGCTACCAATATTCTGATTGATTTTGCTGAAGGCATTTGAGTGGATTGCGATCCATAACAACCAGAAATGAGGGCGTAGCCCCGCCCCATCCCCTTGTCTAGACTGCAATCTCCATGGCAGCCAACCAGCAGAGTTCATCTCCCATTGAGCTCCTGGGTGAGTCAAGCCGCTGACCCTCTGGTTAGGAGGCAAATGCTTGCCCATGTCACCACCAAAACACCCACCTGAGATGAACACACTGTTGACCCACTTCAATATACTGGTATTATCCAAGCCACGGCCTTGTCGGTTGCCTCGTATGCCTGTGAAAGCTGGACACGAGGCTGGAAGAAGAGCTATGCGTCTGCATGTTGGTGCCGGTGAAGAAAATGGAAAGTACCACAGGCTGCCAAAAGAACAAACAAACCTGGTCAGAAGGCTTCTTCTAAACCACAGGGGTGAGACCCCCTCGCAGACATCGGGTCATGTTCTCAGGAGAGACCGGTCCCTAAAGAAGGACATCAGGCTGGGTAGAGTCGAGGGGCCGTGAAAAGAGAAAGACGGTAGAGCACATGGACCGACACCGTGGTGCCGCAATGGGCTCAACCATGAGAACCCAGGACCGGGCACTGTCGTGCCCACGGTCACTATGGGTTGCAATGGACTCATTTGCCCCTACCAGTAACAACAGTAACCCATGGTTCCAAAGTGGTGGAAGAAATTCTTTCCACCACTAGTCAAGCTACAGCCCCTGGGTGTGTCTGAAGCACCCAGCTTCCAGGTGTCAGCCCCCTGCCAGCTGCCTCGCTGAGCTGCTCTCTGCTCCAGATGAAAGGACAGACGGAACCCCATAACTGCACTCCATCGGTGGTGACCACACCTGACTCCTGCGAATCAGACCCAGAGCAATCTGAGGCGGGAGGCTGCTTGAAAACACGTGAGCTAAGCAAGACAGCTTCAGTAGAGTCAGATTCTCACCCTGATTTGAGTCCTTGGTTGGAAGGAATGTTGTGCTTGGGAAGACTCGAGGAGGAGATGTGTAGTTGTGGACCTGGTGGAGCTAAGGGGGGAAAGGCCTGAGAAATGCACACTGGGGACATTCTGATTATTCTTTACTGCTCTCCAGAAACAGCAGCCTGGGCTGTCCCCAGATCATTTATGAATTATGCATTTGAACTGTGGTACTGAGAAAGGATGTGGAAAGTGCCATGGACTGATGAAAGAACTGACCCATCTGTCTTGGAAGATGTATGGCCAGAGTGCTTCTTAGATGCCAGGATGACAAGATTGTGTTTTATGTATTTGGGACATGTGACCAGGAGAGGCCTCTCCCTGGAGAAGGGCCTTGTGTTTGGTGAAGTGGGGGGTGGGCAGCAGAAGAGAGAAAGTGCCCTCAGGGAGCTGGATGGACACCATGGCTGCACCCGGGGATCAAGCACAGGCACAGTTGTGAGGAGGGTATGGGACAAGAGAGGGTTTTCTTCGGTTGTGTCCACAGTTGCGGTGAACTGGAACTGACTGGCAGACGCCTCAAGCAGCAGTATGGGGACAGGCAATCCTGTTCACTGAAGAGGGCCAACAGCACGGCACTGGCAATAACAGGAATCCCAAAACAAATGGAAGGTGGAGGCACACTCTCACTTACCTCTCACAAAGGAATGTGGAGGGCAGAGAAGACAACTTTCCTATCAGTAGAAGAGATGGCCCCTGGCTCCACAGTAGTTGAATTCATTGATTTTATTTTCCCATTAAATCATTTTATTGAAGGCTCATAGAAATCTTATCATGATCAATACATACATCAATTGTATGGAGGCCACATTTGCACATCTGTTGCCATCCTCATTCTCAAAACATCCTCCTTCTACTCTTGCCCCCAGTGAGCCTTACAGTGGCATCACAGGGAGGAGATGAGCCAGTTAAAGTACAGTGTAGCAGCAATGAAATATGCAACTTTCCTCTAGGTCTTAAATGCTTCCTCCCACCCACTATCATGATCCCAATTGTACCTTACAAATCCAGCTAGACCAGGGGTTGTCCCTGAAGCCAGAAACATGGGGAATTCAGGACTGATGATCCCTTCAGGACCAGTGGTGAGAGTGGTGATACCAAGAGGGTGGAGGGAAGGCGAAGTAGAAAGGGAAAACCAATCACAAGGATCTACATATAACCTCCTCCCTGGGGTACGTACAATAGGGAAGTGGGTGAAGGGACACATCAGACAGTGTATGATATGACAAAATAATGATAATTTGTAAATTATTAAGGGTTCATGGGGGAAGGGGGAGTGGAAATATGGGAAGCCAATGACTGAGTTTAATTGGGGCTTTGGCTCTGACAGCAAGGGCTCTGCCTGAACTCTGGAGCTGGTAGTGCCTCTACCTATGCTACACAAAGGCAGCCAAGAGCAGAAGGTCTGCCCTTAGTAAAATACAAGCCTAGGTCTAACCTCTCCTAGGCTCTTGGATTACCTCGGGGCCCTTAGTGCTCTACTCCAAAGTAGCCCCTGCAGTAAATTCACTTGTATACTTGCTCCATTCAGACCTGTTCTCTTACTGGGGTCTGAATGCTGACCCTCCCCTGACTTCTTTCTTCTGAGCAGATTAAGAAACAAGAGAGGAGCCTGGGGACGTTGGGTCTCCTCCAGTAACACTAGACAACCCCTGTCTGTCCTTCAGTGCTATGGAAGTGTGCCCTCACTGTGAAAGGTTGAACCAGCTCCTACTCACAATGAATTCTTCACCACGACCACCTCCACGACAGCATGTCGGCTTTTAAATCACTGGAAAAGGGTTTGACCTTTCCTTACATGACAATGCATGACAGGTTCCCAACTCATAGCCAACCATCCAGAACCGAGGATCTCTGTTTCTTGGGGCTTCCTAGATGGTCAGACTTTACAGAAGCATTGTTCTGCCGCATCTTTCTCCTTCAGAGCTGCATGAGGAATCTACCTGCCAACTGGTGGTTAGAAACGCAACACTTAACTCACATTGCCCCCAGGGCTCCTTTATAAGCTCACTGCCATCAAGTTGAATCCTGCTCACAGTGATGCTATGTGGGATGTCCAAGACTGACAGTCTCTCTTAGAATGGACAGCCTCGTCTTTCTCTGGTGAATTAGCTGGTAGGATTGAATTGCTTGATTTGTGCCTAACCCATACCACCACCAACACTACTTCCTACACAAATGCAAGGTAAATTCAGGACCTTATGCTTCTGATCTGTCTCGCCTACAGATTTTTTTTAAATATACATTTAGGAACACATCTTCTCAAAACCCAGGAAATGGCTACGTGCAGCTCGGGTTTCTCAGCTAGTTGGCGGGAAAGAAACCTTTTATTTTGAAATATGTCTCCCACCCCAAAGCTAATTAAACATATGCATGTTTGCTAGGACACCAGCAAACCATAAATAAGACCGCAGGCTTTAGGAACCCTCAGAGCAGCCACAGAAGGATTCAGTTGAAAGAATTTTATCCTGGTCTCTTAGACGGAAATGAGGAAGAGTCAAGGTCATTGATAACCTAAAAATTACTCATTAATTTTGAATTATTATCAGAAATGCACTGAACTGGGCTCATGTGGTGTCACTTTGCTTAGATTCCTGTTTATTTCACATAGCTAACAGTGTGTCAGCATGCACTTTAAACAGGACATTTATAGACATGGATTTGTGTGATTTCCCACGATAAACCTCAGGGTTAGGTGCACTAGTGTTTCTTAGTTGAGAGAGGAGAGACAGATGCTGGCAGACCACTAGAGGCACCCCCCCCCCCGGCTTGATAGTGGAACAAAAATTTGAAGTAGAGTCTTTCAGACCCTGGAAACTATTCTCCAAAGCACTAACAATAACAGTGCCACTCTGAAAACGCTGGAGCCAGACCACACTACACAAGTTCAAAGTTTGACTCTTTTACTAACCGAATGGCACTGGACAAGTTTTTTTTTAAATGTTCTCATCCCCACTCTATTCCTCTCCTATATATTTGGAAATAATTGATGAACTACTGGAAGCCCTCATCAGTCTACTCCAAGAAATTTGGAAGTCCTGGGCAGCCAATGGGAAGAGGTCCATCTGTGTATCTCCTGCAAATAAGTGACTCGTAGCATTCAGGTATTAGTTATTAATATCACATGCAAGTAAAATTTTGCTGAAGATCATTCAAAACTGGATGCCACAGTACATTGCCAGGGAGTTGCCAGAAATTCAAGCCAGATTAGGAAGAGAGTAGAGAAAGCGAGGGATATATTTGCTATTGTTCTATAGACTTGGGCTGAAAGCAAAGAATATCAGAATTTTACTCGCAGTTTATTGACGATGGAGTGGAACTTGACTCTGTGGTGCATACCTTATTGTGGCTATGGGTCATTCACTGTGGATAACAAGCCATTGTGAATAGCGAGGAATCTCGAGGCCTTAATTATATTGTGTTAGAACCTGCACTTAGACCAAGAGGCAGCTTTTGAACAGGAATGGGGATACTATGTGGTTTAAAATCAAGAAAGATGTAGGACATGACTTTATCTTGTCACCATATCCATTTAATGTGATTATTGAACAGTGATTCCAGAAACTATAAGTCATTTTGTTCTGTTGTGAAAAGCCCTGCAGAAAACGTCACCTACTTATTTTATAGCCTCCTTTTTCATCCTTCCCTTCCAAATAATTTGAACTTTTGGTAAACCAAAATAACCTTTAATCCCCCATCTTACTTCCTACTGTCTCAATCCTGTCCCTTTCGCGATTGATGTCCATCTCACCTCTAAAAATTCTACTCATTCTTCAAAATTGTTGTTGAAACATTTTGTTCATTCCCAACTATGTAGATGTTCTTTTTCACCACAACCTACTGTTTCTCGTATACAACTTAGGAGATCTATTTTGATTTAGAAACACTTGTAATTTCCTCCTTTCTAAATATTTGCCTGATATGGGCTGGGAGAATCTTGTAAAAGACTTAGGAGCTCAGACAGCAACCCAACTGGTTCCAGAAATCTACAAACAAGTCAGTTAAGAGGTACACATCTCTGAGACCCACTAGCAAAGATAACAAAAGTATGGAAAAACAAATTTTGAAATGAATTTCCATTAGCCAGGTAACAAGAATTATCCAGGAAGGCATGTAGGTCTTGTGTGATAAGATTTTCCCATAAATTTGAGCACTGAAGCTGAGGGGAAAGTCAGCACCCCTACAGGTGTTCCTTTCAGATAGATATAAAACATATAGGAAGAGTTGTTTCAAAAAGTGCTAGCTAGAAAGAAAGGACAGAAACCATTACTGAGGTCCATCATGTTGTAGTTCAGATATAAAATCATGAACATTCTGACTATCTCAGGGAGCGTTGTTGCATTGTTTGAATACTGTAATTTTGTTTGGCCTGAAGATGACATTTAAATTCTCCTGAGTGATATATAACTTTAAATCCAGAACAGTTTCCGGTACTTTTCCCATAGTAATAGAACACAAATTTATATAGCATTAAAGCACTAGTATATGAAGTAGCATAAAGATTTCTTCAGATGAAATCAAACATGAAAAGAAATCATGCCACATGTAAATGAGGGCAGCCATCATTTCAGCCCTCATACTGGAAGGCACTTTGGAGCAAAGCCACAGAAAGACAGGTGACAACATTGTCTAAGTTTTAAACTCATGCTTGGGGTCACTTTCTTCTGAATATGTAAATAATTTTTAAATCCTCCATGCATTTGCACCTGCTGTCCATGCCACCTCCATCCAGCATGACTGCCTCTTAACTCCAGAGAGAAGGTTCTCACCATCTGTATAGACCGAATCAATTTAATGCCATTCAATTATTCAGGAATTCAGCAAAGTAGGTATAATTCAGATCACAGACAGTGAACTACTTACTGTTTCAGATTTCTTCCCCAGTTCCTAATGGCTATCAACTACAGCAAAGTGAAGAGGTTTTGTCATTGGCTCATTTTGAAAGCTAAATAAAAGTTGTTAGCTTATGTATGCCTCCTCATCATTTACTATCAACCTAAGATATTCCTTTGTGAATTTGACTTGAAAAGAGAGGTCAACCCTCTGTTTTATAGAAACAGAGCAATCAAGATAAGGTTCCATTGTGTAGGAAAGAAGACCCATTTCCCTAGTCACAGACATTTACAAGGAGTCACCCTTGTTACCATGGTCACACTAAGCGGACACTTGTGGCACTGCAGTTTCTGTTGACATTGGAGCAAACTAAGATGAGCCACTTCAAGGAGTCATGCTTTCTCTGACATGATAGCCAGTGAAAAGGGTTATGGAGGACATGAGAGAATTAACTTTTTGTCCTTGAACATATAGGTAAGAATCGAATTCTCCCTTAAGTTAGTATTCCTTTCCCAGGAACAGATGCCAGGAGCAAGGTCAATGAGGTCGTGTGAACAATGAATTTAATTATTAAAGGACTGAAATTTCTATTTCTAGCATGGCCTGAAGGAAAAGGTCATAGGAGACCTGTAGTTAAATCTTGGGTGTTTGGCTTTTTCATAAAGTACAGAAAGGGTAGGGAGGTCCATAGCTGTGTAAAACACCACATTTTACATGTACCTAGCAACCAATTATAGTTCATCTGATGGGTCTCCTTTTACTTTGAAAGAATTTCGCATAACTAATTTTTACACAAGGGACCTTGGTGATGTAGCACTTACACTTGTGTGACTCAAAAGTTGGGCACCTGAGCTGGATGGCTGCTTGTTTATACTCAAGGCTTTAAGACCCCAGATGATATATCTTTTGATAGCTGAGCACCATCTGCTTTCTTCACCACTCTTGCTCATGCGCTCCCATATGTCCTCAGTGGGCACCTTGGGGATGCATGCACACAGAGATATGTTCCCCCCCCCCCCCCCCCCCGTTTGATGTCTATTTCCTAGACCTTTCACCACTGTGTGGCCACACACTGGCTGTTGTGCTTCTTCTGTGTGGGTGTGGTCTCTTCTCAAGTAAATGGTCTATTATTTATCTTCAGGCTTTTAAGACCCCAGATATATCCTTTGATGTCTGGGCACCATCAGCTTTCTTCGCCACATTTGCTTGTGCACCCATTTTACTTCAGTGATTATGTTGGGCCAGTGAGCCTCGAGGAATACCAGATTCATAGAACAAAGTGTTCTTGCATTGAGGGAGTACCAGGAAAAGAGCCCAAGGTCCACTTGTTACCATAGTATTGGCCTATAGATATGTTCTTAAATTTATTTCCACCTTATAATAGATAGTTGTATCTAAATATGGACATACCTATGTTTAGACCTCTGTAAGTGTCCTTTGCCTTCTAGCTCTTTCCTCTATTTCCTTCCATCTCCCTCCTGTCCCACCATCATGTTCCACCTTCATTGGCATTTCAGGGTTTCCTCACAGAATCATTGTCCTTGCTTAATCCCAACCAGGCCTCCCACACCCTCCTTTCCATTGATTCCAGACCAATTGTTGCTACCCCTCTCCCATCCATTTGTTTGTCCACACCCCCTTCTTCTCCCCTGTCTCATGCCCCCAGAAATCATTGTTTGCCCAGTCCTTTCTGTGGTGCATTGGGTCTCCAGAGGGATGTATTCCTCTGAGCATCATATGTCGGTGTGGAACCCACCATAAAAAAAGCTCACTTACTTGTGCGATCATGAGGTGCTGAAACAGTCAGTTATCAGACATCAAAGAACAAAAATCAGAATCAATGGACCAATTGACTCCCGATATCGCTGAAGACAAATGGATACAGAGGCAAACAGTAGAAGAAACGATGGTGCCCAGGTACTAAATGATTGAGTGTCTGGAGTCTCAAAGACTTGAAGATAATCGAGTGGCTATTCAGCTCAGAAACAACAAAGCCCACATGGAAGAAGCACACCAGCATGTGTGATCAAGAGGGGCTGAAGGGAGCAGGTATCAAGCATCAAAGAACAAGAATCACATCATTATGAATGAGGGGGAGAGCAAGGTGGGGACCTCCTGGTGGGTAATTGGTAACCCCTTTACAGGGGAGTCACAGGGAGGAGACAGACCAGTCAAGGGGCAGCTGGACAGTGATGATGCATACACATTTCCTCTAGATCCTGAAGCCTTCCTCCTCCCTCCTCCCCCCCAACCATACAAATCCCAACTCTACCTTACAAATCCAGATGGACTGGAGAAGGTACATGGTGGAGAGGGAAGCTGGAGATATGGGGAGACCAGGATGGATGAGCCCCTTCGGGCCAGTGGTTAGATTGGGGCTGCTGGAAGGGTAGAGAGAGGGTGGGGTGGAGAAATGGAACCAACTGCAAGAATACAGACACAAACACATAGGCTCCTATTTGAAGGACGGGCATCAGGGGAGTGGGTTGGGAAGGAGGACGGGTAGTATGAAATATGACAGAACAATAATAATTTATAAAGTATTGAGGGTTGGTGGGAAGGAGAGAGCAGGGGAAGAGGGGGAGGAGTGGAAAAGCTGATACTAGGGGTTCGAGCGAAAAGGCAGATGATAGGAGAACGATGATAGCAGCAGACATGTGAAGGTGCTTGGCACAGTATGTTTATTTATGTATTGTGAAAAGTGATGTACGAGCCCACAATAAAATGATCTAATAAAAAATGGGCACAAAGGATGGGGAAAATGATATATTATAATTTTATGTAATATTATTTATATATATATATATATACACACACTAAGAGTCAATATTTGATACCCTAAATGCATGCCAGGCAGTGACTAAGGGACCTACACAACACTTAAGGCTATTTCCTTACTTCAGGAAAAGATCACGTTGGCTCTTTACCATGTTAGACTTATTAATCCATAGGTATTTACATTTTTGCTACATCATATGTACAAGTTTCTGCCATTTCTACAGATAAGTTGTTTCAGCGTTACTCAAATAACTGTACACGTCACCAAGCCCTTTTCTCTTGCTGGATATACACAGAAAAATATGTTGTTTCCTTGGAAACAAGGTGACCCAGATAGTTATAGGAGGCTTCAAAATTGTTGCTTTGCAAAGTTGATAACCACTAGCTCCTGCTAGGGACAGAACGAAGCATCTCCCTAGGGCATTCATCTGCTACGCTCACCTAAAAAGGACATAGCAGCCTGGTGGATGTGCCTGCCTGCTACTGTGCTTCTCTTCTTTAACGCTGAGATTTAGCATTGAGATGTTTGGATAAGGCCTAAATAGCGAGACTTCTGCCTCATGTTTCCTCACTCCAGGTGCCCAGCAGACATTTTCAGTTCCATTTGAGTGAAGAACAGTTTCTAGGACATAGGAAACGTCTTCCAAATATATAGTAAATGCAAAGTGCTGATGGAGTTAGAACCATATGCTTATAAAATGAGACCTGGGGAGTGGGGGTGGGGTGAGACTTTGCAACTAAAGGTTCACTATCTCACCTCACCAACCCACAAAAGTGCCTGTATTTATTTGTATCATGTCAAATTTGTTCTAAAATTCAAAGTCCTTTATTCTTCCCCTCAATTTAGAAACCAATCCCATAGAAACTCGAAATCATGACCCAGATATTGTTGAGTGTGGAAACAGACATATTTCAGGTTATGTAACACACACATTTCCCCCAAAGAAGTGTGGTAGAACACCATCTGCTTGATATCTGGGCACGTGGCCACGGAAGTAAATGTCTACTTTTCTTCCTTCATTAATGTTTTAAGGCAAATTTATGACACCGTATTTCACGATATCTGTACAAACAATTTATGATGGAAGAGGAGCCTGGCAAAAATCGCTTGGCATGCACAAGTAAGATGCTTTAGGCAACTCTCGTTTGCACTAAGCCTCCTCCAGCCTGACTCAGACCCTGACACAGAAGACAAAGCAGGAGATCCAAAGCAGAGGAAGGGTCACTCATAAACTGGAGCTCAAGGAACAGTTCCCAACAAGGAGTGAAAGGTCTTGGTGTGCCTTTTGCCTCAAAGCCAAACTCCCTGCTGGGTGGTGGATTCTGATTCAGAGCAACAATTGTAGGGCACAGTAGAACTGCCCTGGTTTCCAAGACGACAACTTTGTATGAGGGTAGAAAGCCTTGTTTTTTTTCCCCCTTGTCAGCTCAGATTGACCAAAGCCTTGATGTGTCACTCATAGATCTAAATTAATCCAGAATGGCTTTATGTGATATTCTCAGGTCTGACCAAACAACAGATCTCCTAATTCTTGTGAACTATGAACAAAAATTTACAACTACAAAATAGAATTCCCTTTTCTAGCTATCAACAAAAGTAAACTTTGAGAAATATAGTGTATTGTATATCATTTCCAGACCGACAAGAATGGTACATAACTGTATGATTTATTTTCTAAACTTGGTATAGAAGCAATTTATAATAGAAATAATTTTTCTATCTTTATTAATTGAGACCAAATTTGGAAACCAGGTTTATGACTATATGATATTTCAATTTCCTTTTGCCTGAGTTCCCTTTTTGGAGAGGGTTGATTTTTAAAAGAAATCCATTGTATAGATTCACACAGTCCATCTCAAGAAATGAGACGTTTAATGATTATCTCATAGTTTGAAAAAAAGAAGTGTAGGTGCTGTGATCAATAAAGAGCTCACTCATTTAAAACAAAACTGAACCAGCTCAGAGTTTCTTTTCTCTCTTGCAAGTTCCTGGGGGAAAGGGAGGGTTCACCACTCACCTCTGTGTCCCCAGCGCCGGCGCAGTTTGGGGCTCACCATGAATGTGACTCAGAAAAAGGTGTGGAAGTCTATTTCCAAGTCCTCTAGCACTGGCTTTGTTAAGTCTTCAGATGCTAATTGGAATCTGATGTTGCACTGGAATGTGCCCACGTGAACACAATCTTACCACATCACCCCTCTCCTTTACTTAATCAATTTCCATTGTCCATCTCAAGTCCATTTCAGGGATATTTTACATAATACTCATTTCATTTAGTGCACAGGCTGAGTGGGATCTAGTCTTGGTGTGAGAAGGGGGTGCTCTTGAAAGAACACATCAAGGAAAGGCTATGTTGTAGATGTCAGGTGCTTGAGCCTCAAGCAAGCCAAGAAAACCCAGCAAATTACTGAGTTGCTGAGTTGCAATAGATAAATCTCCTTCACCTCTTTAGCATATTGAAAAGTAAGGATGGTACCTTGAGGACTAAGGCATGCCTAATCCAAGCCATGGTGTTTCCCATTGCCTCCTAGGCCTATGACAGTGAAGAAAGAAGACTGAAGACAAATGGGTGTATTGGAATTGTGGTGCTGGAGAAGAATATGAAAAGTCCCACGAACAGCTAAATGAACAAACAGAGTCGTCCTGGAAGAAAGGGGCCCAGCAAGGCAAGGCTGGTGAGACTTAGTCTGGCATGCTTTGGACATGTAGTCAGGAGAGACCAGTCCTTGGAGAAGGACATCCTGTCAGGAAGAGGGGCAGTGAAGAGGAGGGAGGCACTCGAGAGGATGGATTGGCACATTGGCTGCGGCAAGGAACTCAAGCACAAGCTGAGTTGTGAGAACGGCGGAGGGCTGGGTCTTGATTCACTCTGTTGTGGAGAAGATGGCTACGGGTCGGAACGACTCCATGGTGTCTAACAGCAACACAGCACTCCCCTTCATGAGAAACAACCTTCTCTTGCAGTTACTAATCCTGTTGCTTAATTCTCTGCCCCATTCTTTCTTCCTGTTCAGTTTTGCTCCTCTTCTCCTAGCACCGCACCCCCTCACCCCATCCCACCCACCCACCCCCAACACAGAGAGAGCTGTTGTTTCTATCTTAAGACTTTAAGCTATTTGGGTACCCAGAGGGGGGGTGGTCAGCATTACCAAAAAGCACCTGTGTTTCCCATTCCATCACCCTTACCCTAAAGGTGACTCGTGCCAGCTGAGGGAGAGCTCCAGGTTCAAAAGCATTAGCCTCTGTACCTCCCATAACAAAGCACATGAGGGGAGTAGGAATGTCAGAAGAGCAGGTGTAAACAGTGACCCAGTGTATCAGTCCCTCATGGTAAAATGACCATAATCACATTGCGCAGGTAAGACATGCCTACTTGTTTAAATAAGATGATTATTTTGAAAACAGCTATGATAACACCAGCCAATTCCTTATCTATCGGCTGTTTCGGGGTGGGGGTGGGGCATAAATGCTAATTTTTTTAAGTTACCTATTTTGAACTCAAGAAGCTTGGATGGAACAGTAGTCAAAGGGCTCAGTCAACAACTAAAAAATTGGGGTTTGGACCCTGGAGCCCCTTTGAGAGAAGGAGATCAAAGGGACAGTGTGCTTCCTTAAAGGCATGTAACCTGTTCTGTAGTGTCGCTGCGAATCAATCACTCAAGGACAACAGGAGTTTGTTTTGAAATCAACACATTTTTTAAAAGCAATTCACAAATACCACTGATTCCTAAGACAGTTGCTTCTCTACAGACAAATGTATGTATCAGTGAGCTCCGGGCATGATGTCATCCAACAAAACAGACTTTTACATCTGCTCCTGGTTTATTTCCCACGCACTGTTGCTTTGCTTAAGATCTCCTTCAGACAAGAAATACACTTTCAAACTCTCTTGGCAACTTTTTTTCTCTACCTCATTTTTTTATTCAAAGGAATGTGTATTTTTATCCTCCAGCAATTTTAATATATGGCTTTTTTGGTGAGACATATCTACTAGTACTTGTGTGGTTTTCATAGACACGATCATCAATCAGGTCAAATGTTCCTCTCAGAAAACAAAGCCGTAAGACTCTTAAGGTGGTAATTTGACTTCAGAAATTGTTACACTTTCTCCTGTGATATTTGGAATATATACAACTGATATGCCATTTAATTTTTTTTGGATTTTTAAAGAGTTCTGAGAAATTAAAATTATATTTTTTAGAAATGAAATATGCTCTTTGAAAGCAATGCCAAATGTTGCTCTTAAGTTAGTGTTTAAGTCTTATACTTGTATTTCAAAGTTATCTTACCAGTTGTACTCCAGTAAATCACCTTAAAAATAACTATCACTTACAATGTTTCATTTTGTTCTAACATTTTGCCTAATTTTGAGCAATGAAATATAAAATATAATTAAATATAAATCGGATACTTCTACCAATTATGCATCTACAGTTTTCAACAATACACTCCAACTAGGGCATCAATATTCCTTGTATCAGACATAACTACGTTAATCACAGCAATGGTTCATTAGAGAGAATAAGAAGTGAATCAAAATTTTAAAAAGAAAAATCCCTCTCAAAGAAAGAAAGAAAGAAAGATCTTCTAAGTTACAAGTTGGCTTTAAATAAAGAGGCTATTAAACAAATCACCGTATATAAATTCGCAAAGGCATAAGATTACTGAAGACCTCTATGTCTTCAGTATCCTTGATTATCATTATCTATAAAGTGCCCTGAAACACATTAGTTATCAAGTCATTCTGAAACCCTTTCATAAAGTTCTCCTCTGTGCTGTGCAAGCCCTCGTTCCAATGGTTAGTCTCATTACCACAGTCTCCCTAACACTCATCTTTAGGTCTTTGGTATTTGGGTGGGGGTGGGGGTTAAATATACCTTTGGCACCTCGTACTCCCAATCTGTTTGATCAGTCAACAACATTTCTTTAAATGATATGATCCCATAGGACAGAACTCCAGACACTGAAATCAGACACCTCACTCAAACCTCCAAGGACATCAGGTACCACTTCAAACAATTTCACAAGTCAATCTAACTTATTACATAATCATCTTTCAAATCACAAAATATAGAGAGTTCTCTAAACTTCACCACCAAGGCATTCCGAAACATGTCCAACGGTGTATGGTCAACTATCCTGTGACAATCCGTGCAAAGTTTCCACAGGTGATCTTGAGTGCACTCTTGGCTGGAGGAAGAAGTTCTGTCACACGCTCATCCATTTCTGCAGATTAGCTTTCAAAAAAAATGATCAACCTATAAAAACAAATTGAATCAGTCTACCCCTTTCCTGAGCTTCACAGCCTATTTTTAAAATGACATCATGAATAAAATTTAAACTCTTAACTCATGGTCATCTACAAATATTAATCGACCCCTAGAATTTAAAAGATAATTCCATCTATAAAGCTATTTTATTAAGTTTCACTTTTAAAGAGAAAAGCCTACCACGCCAAAAAGAACAAAGTAAATAAAATACTAAAATGCATCGATTTAAAGTAATCCAGTTGTTTTCATTCAGCAGGTAAATCACAATATATGTTTCCCCCGTGATGAATCGCTAGTAATGGCAAAAGGATAACGTCAACAAATCCTTATTTGGCACAACGCAGTGGGTTTTGCGCATTTGGGTTGATACGCCAAAGCATTTCAGAAAGAACCTACCCTTCTCTGATTATTTATAGATCATTAAATTCATTTTATCCTTAATCCTGGGGCACATAACATGATCAATTCATCTGTTACTCCTTTGAGCTTTCCACCAAGAGTAGCAACATTTGGAGACAGTGTCTTACAATATTCAAATTAGTATAACAACTTGATACAGGTTCTTCCAACAGGCCTTATCTAAAAAAAAGGAAAACACCAGGTGGGGGTGGGTGGGAGGGAGGGAGACAACAACTTTGCTTCTAGAGGACTCAATCACCAGCTTTAAAATATGCAAACATATTTTCATTTAGACTTGGTGATCCTAAGGATTGCTGAATAAGTACCAAGATTTCTCTCCAATCAGTTCAGCATGCATTGCTTCTTTGATCTCAAGTGCATTGGCAATTAGTGCCTTAAATTAACATCATCATTATAAACAGTACAGGCATTTGGAAACAAAGTATCAATGGACTTAACAATTACTTTAATTCATTTTATAAATCAGCAACTGAGAATTTTGCCCCAAGGGGTGGCTAGTATAGCCCATTCCATAAATGGCATTCCCCGCAGCATAAGGCACAATATGATACGAATGCAGCTCTTCAAAATAGAGAGGCTGAGCACAGCATTCCTGTACCATAAACTTCAGCCGTTTTCTGGAATCCGAATAGGAAGTCTTATAACAGGGGGCTGCTTTGAAGTATTCATGGCTCTCTTTCTCTGTCTCCAGATGTATCTTCCGCAGCAGGTTGTTAATTAACACAGACCTTCTTAAGTAGGTTTCTGGGTCTTCAAGAAACCTCAGCTTCTCCAGGGAAAGCTTGAGGATGCAAGTCCTGTCCTCGGGTAATATCAGGTGCTGGAAAGCAGAGACAAGCATTAAATGAACGTGAAGACGAGAGGGAAGCCCCAACATCTGTACCTTGGACCAGATAGATAAAAATGGAAAAGAAGCAGGAAGAGAACCTTACCTTTGGAAAATACCCTTGGTAACTTTGATGTAAATCTTCCTCTTCTGCATATTTCCTCTTAAAGTACGCTACTTTCGACGTTGTTGATGTTTGGGGAAAATACTTCTGGGGATAAGCTAGAGAAATGAGACAATTGAGAAGAAAAAAACAGATGTTAGGGTGGCAACGAGCATTTAATGATGTGGTGTGCTTTTGAAAGGAAAGCGATGACAAACAGTCAAGCAATTGATATTCTCTCCTCCTTCACTCACCAACACGAAACAGAGAGGGTCCTCCAGCGACTGGGAAACCCACACCACCCGGCAGCCCCACACAGTCGTTCCAGCGGGCGGCGTATGCTTAGTCCCCATCCAGCCTCCTGCAAACGAACTCTGCCCACACGCTAGGTACTGTCGTGCCCAATTCACGTCCCCCAATACTTAACTTTGGAAGTTACTCACAAAACTTAAGGAAAGGAGAACAGTGTGTTTTCACCCTTCTTTGAGTTTACCTGGCTGGTTTAGAGAGGGTATCTAGTGTGGCTTAGTAAACCAACCTGCCATAAACAGCTGATTATTCTAGTACATTTTAAAGATAACACAGTGCGCCTATGGGCAAAAACCTATGCTCAGGTTACAAGATCTGCGTCACACGTGGCTTAAAACGACATTCACCGTAAGGAATTTTAGGGAGCCCTGGTGGGGTCGTGGATCTTCAGTGGGATGTGATCCACCTGGTTGGCAGTTGGAAATCACCAGCACCTCCTGGGGAGAAAGGCTGGACTTTCTACTCCGTAAACACTTACGGCCTCAGAAACTCAGAGGGATCCCCTCGGAGTCAGCACTGACTTTATGGAAGTGAGTTCTGCATGAAAGATCGAAGCGACGTTCCCACTAGCAAGAAAGAGCGTGCTGGAACACCCAGAAGTCCAGACCTTTGTTTTCATAGTTAAAACACCAGTGTTCCTGAAGGTTCAGATTTGTTTAGAAAGGACAGGGATTCTCAGAAGCTTGCTGTGCAAGGAGTGTCCACGAGGTGGTGCTCACACCACAAGAGAAGAGGCAAGCCAAGCCAGTCACTTTGGAAGGAATTGAATTCAGAATTCATGAATTTCGAATGCCGGCGGAATCCAATTCAGGACTCGTTCAACCTCAGAGGGCAAGGTCAGAGGGAATTTTCCAACATCACCTAATTTTTCCCTTGATATATCCTCGCCCGTAGGGCTGTAGCGTGAAACTCTGTGCTAGGTGAACCTATATGTAGTTCTCTCAAAGCATTCAAAAGTGTTCCTCTAAAATATTAATTTTACATTTTAAATATTAAAAATCTGCTCCTTAAACTATCACTTGTTTAGTGTGCTTTTATTCTACGCCAATATGGTGTAGAATTGCCCACACAGCACTACTCCCTCAAGGAACAGCTGGCCTTTCTGATAAATTCCAGGCCAGGTGAGACTGCGGGTCAGTCTTAAGGTACCTTGCAGGTGGAAGAGAAGAACAGCAGCAGCCACAAATTGGAAAGCAAACCGTTCAATCAACTGATTGCCTTCCCATGCCAATGCCAAGTCATTTGGCTTGATTGATTTGGTTGCTGTGGCCATTGTCTCCCGGCCTTGGCTTAGATGCTTTTGCCTCATGATCAAAGGCGGCAGACTGCACAGTAACTAAAGAGCGAAGAAAGAATGACGTCAATTTTCAACATGAATTTCATTCATTTCTATTAAGAACCATCCAAGGCTAGCGATAGCACTATAGTTGACAGGCCACAACTTTTTTTCTCCTCCTTCTGCAGGGTCCAGTGAATGACGATATCATAGAAGAGGGTGAGGGCAGGCTTGGAAATGAGAACAGTAACTCTACCATATGCAAACACTGTTTCCTTTTATGTATCTTTAAAAAGAATATCCATTCGATTGATCTTTCAAAGTAGTGCAGGTCTACAGCCTTTATGACCACTGAAAAACCTTTTAATCCATGACACAAAGAGGGTAGGTGACAGCTTTAAGAAACAAATGTCAACTAAACTCATCATTCCGATTCCCAGAGTACGTCTGGGGAAGAGAGTTTGATTGAACAGATCAAGGGCACAACATTTACAGCACAGTCTCCAAGATTTGCAAAGATTCTGCCTGACTCTTCAAGCAGGAAGTCTAAGCTATAGAATGTATTAGACCCTGAAAATGCTAAGCGTGAATTCTCAGGAGACGCAGAATTGAGTCTCGGCTCCGTGGGTGATGTACTTAGCCACTTAGTTTATTGCTCTCCAAAAAGACACCCCCATGGGTTGCTGAAAGACTGAAAAGCTTTCACAGCTGGTGTCGGTTTGACAATTACCTCTTTACAGGCTATTTAGCTATTTAGATTGTTTCCACGTCAAATTTTGGAGGAGGCTTGAAAACATTTTTAGGCTAAAATGCGGAGCAAATGTAAGCTCCTACATTTGTTTTCTTGGCTGGTTTCAGGACTGGAAAGGATGGATCATCTGGTTCGGCCCCCTCAGTTTACTGATGAGGAAACTGTACCTCGTTCACAGTCTGGTGTGTGGCTGGGGGTTGGCACTGTGAAGTCACATGGAAATCAGTCTGAACTCCAGCTCTCCCACTTTCTAGTTGTGTGACCTTGAGCAAATGACATCAACACTCTCAGTCTGAGTGATCTCATTTTTCAAGTGGAAAGAGAAGTGAGACTGGCTCCTGGGATGGCTGAAATAATTCATGGAAAGTTCTTGGCACCCTGCCTAGCACATAGTAAGGACCCAATCAGAAATGAGCTCATAGTTTTAACATACTCTCCGCCATAAACCTCAGACTGGTCTCTGCGCTCTCCCTGGATGACTCTCTCTCCCCCTCAGCCTCCAGGAGGCACTAGCTCATGATTAGACAGCTACAAAGGCTGTTTCCCATGCCCAAGTCGAAAACTGCAGACAGATATTTCAACAGCTTCAAGAAAACGTTTTGTGCAAAGGGAACATACACTACTTAAAAAAAAAACAAAACAGATAATCTTTTGGAGAATTAGTTAACATTAACCTGAAATTGGAATGTGTCTGTTATAATCCACTAAACAGATGTAATTTCATTGATTATTCTCCTGCGAGAAGTGTGGCTCAAGCCAGTCTGTCATTTAAATCATGCTGATGAAGTAGACAAGAAAACAAAAAATCATTTTGGCTTCATCATTAGTGTCCTGAGTTCTGAGAATGGCATATAAATGAATGAAAATGGATTAAAGTGAGGCTAAATTTACCTCTGATAGTGAAATAGCTAATGCTGGCTTGAATGTTCACATTGTTTTTAATACTGTCGCCTTGGGGACACAATTTATAAAGTATCTGTTCTGGGCAACAAGCATTTGACAGAAAACTTCAACAAGCAACACATGAAAAGTCACAGAGAGGAGCGACCACCTCTGTCATTTGGATTTCTGGCAGCACAAATTATAGATGATTTCTTTAAATAAATGCTTCAAATGCAATTACAAACGATTGCTCAACTGCTCTTCCTTATTGTTCAGCTTCTGCCTGCAGACAACAAAAATCCTATTATTGTACAAGTGATTTCATTTGGTGCCCGGCCCAGGGGCAGTACATTAAGGAAAGATCATCAGCAAATTAATTTACAAACACTTTGAGAGAACAGACAACAGCGAAAAAGAACAACTCTTCTCAGAGTAATCCCTTCTTTGTGCAATCTCCGAGCGAGCGGAGAGCCAGGGGGAGTGGAGCGTATTCTAACATCAGAAAGGCCTTTGTGCCCTCCCTGCGGTGTTTTCATCCATCCGTGTGCAGCAAAAACTGTGTGGACACTCTCCTCTTGGTGTGTCTTGATACAAGCAGGAGTGAGAGGGGACTGACTCGGTGGGGAGGAAAAAGATGGGTTCTAGGTTCAGAACGGATTGCGTGCCTCAGTTTCCCACTCTCTGATGAATTGTCCTTATAAGGTAACCAGGCATCCCGCTTTTTAACTATGTGTCCCACATCGTGCAGCATTTTTAAATTAAATAAATATATTACAATACTATTTTTGCATTCTATGAACATTTTGTTGTTCCATGTAGACCAAATGTTTAATCAACTATACCACCACCACCCCCTTCCCCTTGTCAATGGTGTCCCACTTAAAATCTGGCCACTTTACCTTTGAATGGTGTCTGTAAATGGCTCACGTGTCCCTCACTCTCTAAATCACACATCGTTCGTGTCCCTCACTCTCTAAATCACACATTGTTGAGGGTGGTTGCGAACAGGCACGGCTCCTTAAGAGCCATGACGACTTCTGTTTGGAAAAAGCCATGTCATCTGTCCCAGGTCTGTTACCTACAGCCCGGAGCCGTGCTGTGTGGTTTTACATCGCACATCAGCATGCCTTCTAGTGCTACACCCCCACACTAGTTCAAGTCCCTGCTCTCCAACTGATGTGCTTCGGGATGTGGGGTGAGGTAGTCCTTATCACAGACTGGGCTTGGGTTTCCCCAACTCTTGCATGATGGTAGCAATATCAAGTTCATGGAGTTCTGTGCGAATTAAGTGCCAGGCTCTGTGTCAAAGCTCTTACTCAGTGCCCATCAAATATGCTCCTATGTTCTGCTCAATAAAAGTTAGGTATTTGGTGTCCTCTGTTCTCTCGGTGGTGTTAACCCTGGGTACCATGAAACATTACTGGGCGTCCTCAAGTAGGTAGAGGAGGGCACTGTTCACAGTTGTGATGCTGTGTTGGCCTGGAGTCTTTGACCTTTGTTGGTCTGTAGCAATATTCTCATTCCATCCGCCCTCTCTCCTCTCCCCCACAACCCCTTGCCTAGATCCTTTCTGGACAATATGTTTGATAGGAGCAGAAGGCAGTGCCAGCTTTTAGTTCTGAATCAATAAAGCAGTCTGTTTCTTCAAACTTACCATCGACCCTGAGCACAAAGCAGTGTGGGAGGAACAAGTTGCAGTTCATGGAAGTCACTCTTAGGGATGCACAGGGATACTAGGGCGTTAAAGGGATTTCTTGTGAGGCCAGCTATGTTGCCTGGTACTGGATTTGCTATTCCTTAGGAAAGCTCCAAGAGTGAGCAGGGGTCATTAACTAACACACCACACGTTCCTTGGGCGATGGTCACTAAATCAAGACCGCCACCATGAAATGAGTCAGGGCCAGTCTTGAGATCATGAAGACCTGAGTTACCTGAGGAGTTTCCCTAAAGTCCAAGAGCTGCCAGCCTTGCTTTAAATACTTTAGTATGCCTTCTAGTGATGCTGCGTTTCTGAGGGGTTCTGAGGGATGTCTTGTGATTTATTGTCCTCCCCTGTCCCCCTTTCACCTGCCTTTCCCCCTTAGAAAGTGGAATAAAGATCAACAAAAAATGAGTCATGTTACCAGACTGAGCCACATTGGTAGGGAAGAGTTTACCAAGAATGCCTGAGGAGATTCAGTCACTGCCCTTGTGGCGGTCATATGCTGATGTTAATTTCATGATTGAGATGTAGGGGTGGAGTCTAGCTTGTTAATCTGGAGATAGCCATTGAGTGGCCAGTGAGGCCTCTGTGCGGCATGGCTTTCTCCTGAGACTTTTGGGAAATCTCACGATATTTCCCTCGTGAAGATGAGCAGCTATCTTCCCCAGTTGTTGGGAGTTAGTCTCAGAGACAAGGAATTAGAGACAAGATAAGATGGCAGTGTCTGAGCTGCTGCAGGAGCCGGAGGAGAAGTCACACGGCCTTGCCCTGATGGAACCAGACCTCTGAAGCTGGAGAGGCCTTGAGGGGATCCCTGCCAGTTGCTTCTGCCACCACGGAATGCTGTTGATGGACCCTGAGCCCTGGAAGTGAGGAGCCATGGAGAGACCCCTGTCGGCGCCTGGACTCTGTACCCACTGACCTATGACTTCGTGAGTCAGAAGGAGACTTTATAGACTGATAATAGGCATATGGGTTAATATCAGACTTAGGACTTTGAACTGGACTGGGCTGGGATGTTTTCTCAATGTCCTGTTCCTCTTGTATATAAACCTTTCCGTTATATCCATATGTGTGTCCTTGAACTTGTTCTTCTAGTCTACCTGGACTGACACAGCCCTGGAGCCCATAAGTGACTGCTACTCAGAGGGGAGGGTTTCAGAAGCTCACATGTGGACCACAGTGGTCTTTCAGAAAAGCACATGATCTAGATCGCCCATGCCATCCCCCACTTGAAGATCACTGTACCCCTTCAGGGAGGTATATCACCAGCAATAACTATCCAGTCACTTTTGACAACCCAGACAGGTTGCAGCAAAGCACAAAATAGAAGCAACCATGTACTTTTCGAGGAGGAAACATGAGCCCTTTTCTGGTGTTGGCTGACTCTTCGCCCAGGCTCACCTGGGGTCTGTGTGTGTCAACAGGACTTGCTCCAATGGGGAGACATGCTTCATTCACAGAGCACGTCCCCTCTGGAGGACAAAAGGTGCTTCAGGAAAGTGCACTGAGCTCCAGCTCCAGCAGTCGACTTAGCTATATGCTCCCCATAGGAAAGATGGGGAAACTGAGGCATAAAAGAAGCACCTAAAGAGAGACCTGAAGTTCCAAACTCCCAGTTCTCGGTCAAATCACTTTTCTGAGGGTTGTTAAGCTCATTCTCCCTTTTGGATAAACATTTAAGAAACAATTAAGAAATGACCTCTCGGATACACTCCTGCAGAGGAAATTTCCCATGGCCAAATCTTTCCCCCTTTCTCTTTTTAAAAGTCACTGAGCTTTGGAAGAAATGAGTGCAAACTCCCCCCCCCCCAAAATACTGGGTGATGTGCTTTACTCTCTGCCATTTACAATACAAAGCAATTTTGTGGGGGGGGGGGCGGGGGGACAATGAACCCCTCCACTGCCATCCTTTCTGACTCCTTGCAGGCCTCTGAGACAGCGCACGATGGTCCCTTTGGGCTTCTGAGGCTGGAATTCTTTATGGAACCAGAAAGCCTCATCTTTTTCTATGGCCGGTGGTTCAAACTACTGTCATTGTGGTTAGCCATCCAACGTGCAGTCCTCTGTGCCCCCAAGGTCGCTTAATTTACAATAGGCACGATTTCATTTTCTACACTTAAATTTATATTCTAAGATTGAACATAACGCTCTCAATCTTTCAGTGATATTCCTAGATCTCTTCCTACCACTCTGCTAAGAAGTACGTCAGTATCTTTGATGCCTGCTATTACCCCTTGGTCTAAATTGAATTACAAAAGCATCATAGAATATTTAAGTTAAAATTATACCTAATGCTCTATAAGCCAACTAATCAATAACGATGAAGTCCATTCCAAATGTCTCCTAGGCTTTCCAAGGCTGTCACATTTGTGGGACAAGCCCTAGAGGTGCAATGATTCGGTGCTGGCCTACTAACCAATAGGCTAGTTAGTCACTCAACAACCCCTCCTTCCCTTCCCCCATGCAGGAGCTTAATGGAGAAAATGGCTAGCGATCGGGTCCCATAAAGAATTCAGTCTAGGGAGCTGAGCCCCGGTGGCATAAGTGGTTGAGTGCGGGCCTGTGGCCTGCAGGTTTAGCTGTTCAAATGCAGCAGCGGCTCTCAGGAGCAGTGCTGGGAAGCTCCCATGACCACCACAGGGCAGTGATGTCCCCTCCTAAAAGAACAAACAAACAAACAAAAAGAATTCAGTCTAGGAAACCCTATGGGGCCATTGTATTCTGTCCCACAGGGTAACTATGGCTTGAAATAGACTAGATGGCACACAGCAGTGACAATAATCACAAGAAGCTTGACAGAAGCCAACAGGCACATCTGTCTGTGATACAGCAGCTAGTGGATTCCAGCCACTCCCCTTTGGGTTAGCAGTCAAGTGCTTAACCACTGCACTACCAGAGCATCTCAACCAAGAGAACCAATTCTTAACACCTTTTTTAAGAAAAGAAGAGACAATTGGCAAGACAGCTTCTCTTAAAACATGAAGGTGTGTGTCTTCCTTAGGTTTAGTGATGAATGGTTATGCTAATTGCCTTCCACCTACGAGCTTCTGGGATGGTTATTTTATTTCAATGTTTTTGAGGATTCTGCAGCATATGACATTGACAGGGTGATCTGAATTGCTTATTTTATTATTATTATTTTGGCTCCCAAGCTATTGTTGGGATGTGTCCTGATGGCTAAAGCCAGCTGTCATGCATCAACAGTGAAGTGTGTGGGTGCGGGGGGATGGGGGAGTGGGGGGTGGAGGACTGCCACATCTTGATGCAGTTCTTCAGCATGTTTGTGAGCCTCAAAGGAGCACCCAAGCCTCGAGAAGGCAATAGGGCACAGCATTAAGCCAGAAGTCTTCTAACAAACCTGAAAATCTGAAGAAGACAAATCAGAGCTCAGCTTCACTTTTAACTTGCTGGATCTCGGTTTTATCTAAGCTTTTATACCCCTAAGGACACCCCCTCCTTAGGACTCGGGCCACATGGGAGCACAGCTGTGTGCACAAGGGTGAGAGGGCCTACATCCTTAGTACAAATTGGAGAAACAACTATTTTTTCTCATAGTTTAACATTGAATCCTCTGACATCTTTAGGATGAACTGTCTCTATCATCAGCATACTATTTGCTTAACTTTTCTTCATTTAAACCTACACTGCATTATAACATTTTCTGTGGAAGGATGTGAAGCATCTGTTCATCAGAATTGCACGAAATACATGCTGCATATTATATGTTCCTGATGGAATCAAAATTAAAATTTAAGAACCACTTTCATTTGACCTTTTTGATTTGACAGTGGTCTCAAAGAAAGAGCAGGCTAGCTCATGTACATTAAAGGGCACTGAATGATTTTTTTCACATCTATGCATATTACATAAGAGATGTGTATACATTACTAATGCACAAGACTCATGCATACAAATGAACCAATCATCATGGTTGCTTACTCAAACTTTCTACAGATTGATAGCATGAATAGAACTCTGTACACAGATCATAGCAGATGGCAGTAAATCTTATTGGTCTCCTTGGATTTCTTCCTCACCATAAAATATAATAATTATCATGGCAGACAGAAGAGCACTGGGCAGCACCGGCAGCTAATGAAGCCAGCCAGTATCAACAGCCCATCATATTTAAAATGGCAATCTTTAGTGCTTAGAATCACTAACCTACAGAGACATCAATATATGACTAAAAAGACGAAGATATTTTTTTAATCTCATGAGATCCATCAAAACAGTACCACTATAGCAGTAGACATTTTCCAGGAGTTTTTTTGACTGAAGTAATCTATTTTTTTATAAGATAGATAAGGAAAGGGGGGCAGAGTGAGGTATCTTCATGAATTTGTAAGTTCCCTGTAATGTGCAAGGCTGGGTCTGGATAGGAGCTGCACATGGATAATCCAGTGCATGTGGAAATTATACAAATGGGAAGGCACATGGCTGACAAGGAGAAGACAGGACAGAGTAGAACTACCCCTCGGGGTTTCCAAGGCTGACATCTCCTGCTGCCACATCTATCTCAAGTGAAGTGACTGGGTTGGTTAACCTCGGGTTCACAGGCAAGGGCTTAGACTCTGTGCAACCAAGCGCCTCTTGTAGGCCGGCTCTCCTTTCATTACCCGCCTCTAGTTAGTCTTTTAAAAACGGGTTCCAGCCTGCGCTTCTAGTATCATGGCCTTAAAATAACACGAGTCTAAAACAACATCACAGTTTCTCTCGGGAGAGGCCCTTGAGGTCCCTTCCTTCAGACATGCAACAGTGTGCTCACGGGGCACCCACCGGACAGGTGTCGGGAGCCAGCCCATCTCACTTGACCCACTGGATTCTCATGGGTCTAGGAGAAAAGTCTGCCAACCCACACACGTCCTTTGTATAGAAAACCTTTATAGACGTCTAGGCCACATTAACATTGATTACTCGGAAGGCAGATGGAAATAGCAGTACCTTTTAAAGCCGGTGATTACCTGGCAGCGCCGAGTCAATCTGAGGAGCGCGTCTTGCTGGGAGCGTCAGAAAACGTGGTGAGAGTCCCTCTCTGCTCAGGGCGCATTTCTCACCGTCTCAGGCTAAAAATGATGGCTTCGTTTACAGGCACTCGTCTGGTGCATTAGTCAATGGTTGCCTAAAAGAATGGGACAGGGACGATCAGGACTGAACTGACAAGCCCTGGTTATCAATTCAGGAGAGACAAGTGATTTAGGCGGACACCCTCTAAGGTGTCAGGGGTGGGGCCAGCCTCTATGAGATGGATGGAGAGATGGCTGGAGACTGAGACCCTCAAACACAACCAGTCATCTCCATCTGCTCCCCGGCTTCATTTTAAACACCAGAAGCATCCCAAGTACCTTGAGCGAGGTGGTAAGAACTGATCTCACCGGTTTATAATTTACTAGGAAATGATCTTTAGGAGATTACCGGTAGGTTGATTTTTTTTTTTTTTAATTAGAGGCAGATCGCTTCAGTTTGTTTTAAAATGTCAGGTTTTCTATACTGTCCTGGAGTATTTCCCTTGAAGTACCAATTCAGCAGCTGATTCGAAGCAAATGAAATCAGTCTTTCTCCAGAAAACACGATTCTCAACAAAATTTGAAAGAGCTAAAGAGCACTTCTCAATTTGAAGGCAGTATCTGTTTTCTCTCCCCTTCCTTTCTTTTTTTTATCTCCCTGTGAAGGGCCATGCTTCACGGCGGCGTTTTCCATCGATGTATGCTTACAGATCTCATCATCGTCTATATTTAGAGAGAATGGCTTTCCAAAGGAGGATGGGCAGCCTATAAGGGGACCCCACCAGAAGAGAGGTGAATTACTATGGTTACTTTTCAGGAGGTTGAGTAAGAGGGTATGCCGGTCCGGGGCCAAATGGACCCTCTCCAGAGCAGGACCCCAAAAGGAATGTTGCTCCCCAAAGGGTGTTGGCTCCATTCCATGAGACTACAGACACACTGCCGCTGGGCCGTAGACACCTGCCCTCAGCGAGTGCTTCTGCTTCTGGCGCCGCGAGCTGCACGCAGGCGACAAAGTCAAAGGGAAAACAAGAGGGAGGCAAAGAGAATCAACAGAAAAAACTTCCCAACACACCTCTCCCAGCGATGAGCTAGGGAATCCCGAAGAACCCATTCCACCAAGGTGGCTTTGGTTCCTTTCGGTTTGGAATCAAATCGGGCCAGGCAGGTGGCCCCTTCCCCGCGGTGGAGGCGGAGGCTGGCGTCCCGGGATGTTCTCAATGAATGGGGTCTCGCCTGGCACCTGACGGGGTGGGTCTGCACCTACCTGGGGCGCCGGGTCCACTCACCCGGCGATCGGAGCGTGCACCTGGTCCGCCCAGGCGCGGGTGCCCGGCTCGCTCCGGCGGTGGCGGCGCGGACTCTCCTCAGGCTCGAGCCCGCAGCGACAGCGGCGCCCGCGCGACCGCAGCAACGCAACTGCAGCTCGGCGGGCAGCGCCAGCTCCCGCAGCTCCGTCCCTCCGCTCTCGGGCGCGCCGCTCGCTCGGCTCGGGCTGGCAACGCCAGGCAGGCGCGCAGCTGTTCTCCGCTCGCATTGGACCAGAGGGAGCAGATGTTACTCGGTTGCTAGGAGCGTTGCTAGGAGGCAATGACGCCCCTCCACCGCTCTGGAGCAACTTTCCCGTAGGTCGGGGAGGCGGGGGGCTGCGAGGTGGAGCGCAAGAACGCCCAGGGGTGCGGCGAAGAGCCCCGGACTGGGGTCTGGACAGCGCGCGCCTCAGCTGAGTCCCGGAGAGCAGGCTGTGGAGAAGGGGGTGCTGGGGTGCTGGGTGCTGTCGCTGTCCGCAGTATGCCAGGCTTCCCTCCCCCGCACCCACCCCCACCTCGGGTCTGGCGGGGTTGTTCGAGGTAAGCCTTAGCTGGGAGAGCTTGATGGGTCTTGGGTTTGGGGGCTGCAGGAGAGGGGCAGGGAGGCTCACCTTCTCAAGACCTGAGGATTCCCCCAAAGACCTTCCTAAGGAGGAATGCGGTTTTTCGCCTTGTAGCTGGACTCTGGTAAGGGGGGGTGGGGCGGAGACCTGAATGAATGTGACCCGGGGTTCGGCTGGGTAGGGTGAGCCTGTCCTCCAAGACTGGCCCTCCCGCGTGTGCTGCCTGGTGTTTGGGCCTGTGGGTTTGAGCCTTTGATACGTTTCAGAGAGGAGGCTGAACTATTCCACAGGAATCAGTCCCAGAGTGTAAGTCATTTTGGCGCTAGTTGTGGCTGCCTTCTGGCACGGTGCCAAACAGTTCAAGCAAGCCCCCATGATATAAAAGGCTTCATTGACGCTGTTTAAAAGTCAATTAGAACCTCAGTCTAATGTGCAGATTTCTTTAAAGTAAGGATGTACCCAAAAAGGGGTGCTTTCTGTTTCAAGATGATACTGGGAAAGTCATGCATGCTTCTTCTGTCTTTGACTCTTTAATAGTTTCACCAAAAGGATTGTTTATGTCTGATATTTCAGTTATTGTATGCTTTCTTTCTTTCTAACGACGGCATTTGCTTCTTGTTGTTCAACAGGGTTGTTTTTCTTTCCAGGGAGGAGATCATGGTGAGATGGGGCTAAGATCGAAAAGAGGTAGCCAGTGAACTCAACTAAACAAGGGGAGATCCCAGAGCTCCATAAGAAAGTTGGTCCAGAGCTGGAACCTCGCAGAGGGGCCCTCCCAGAAGGAGGAGGCACCTCCTTTCCCTGCTGCCTCCCTACAGGATCAGGCCAGGGCCTGGAAGGAAGCTAACACCGCTGAGAGTCAATTAAAAGGAAAACCCACAGTCCTTGGGGCCACAGGATGTTGACTACAGAGGTGGCAGGCTACCCAAGGGCCAGACGAAGGAGGCTGCACCAGGTGACCCTGTAACTCTCAGGAACTGGTTTCTTCAGACCCTGTCCCCCTTGACACAATTCACTCTGAGGGCTTCCATTGTGACTCATAAAAACCCTCACGTGACAGAGGAGAACTGACTGCTGGGGTCTTCTCGGTGGCCATCTTTACCGAAGAAGGGCTTCTCCCACAAGTTAGTGTGTTGATCCTGAGTTTTAAATGGCTCATCATTTGACATGTAACTCTCTGGAAGACAAAGAAAAGGTTCGCATGAGTCGCGATCTGATCATGTTTAGCCCTCCAGTCCAGGAGACAGCCCCAGGGAAAGGGACACCACTTTCTTAGGCACCATCAAAGAGGGAATTCGATTGCTCTCACCTTCCCTTCCAGTCTACTGTGCAGTTCAAAGTCATCACTCTGAACGAATTTCCTTCTGAAGGAAGGATTCTGAAGATTTCTTCAGTGGGAAATGGTTCCCACGGGCCTCACCTATGTTGTGCACTTCCTGAGTGTGCCCTCCTTCCCCCTGGCTGACTCCTATTCACCTTCGAGGTCTCAGTTCAAACACCACTTTCCTCAGAGGGGGCTCTCCTGTGCTTTCAGTTCCCATGGACAAGATTAGCCCCTATTTACATTTCCCACTCATTCTGTTGCTCCTATTCCACATCACCATCCCACACAGGGTCTATGCTGTGTGTCCAAGGTCTACAAGTATTTGGTACCTCAACAGTTATCAAAACCACTTGTGAACGGTGGAGTCACCCTGCCTAGCCCGAGGTCCCTATTCTCCATTAACTCTGCACAAAAGATGAATACAGCCACTAGTTGCTGTCGAGTTTTGTAATTCTCATAGAAGAGAAGATTATTAAAGCAGAGGGCAGGGGGATGGGTTACTCATAAAATAACTTTCTAGCCATTAATGAGATATTGTGTTTATACAGCAACCTTTTTTTCATTTTCTCAACATATTTTACAAAGGTTACTACCCGAGTATTAATGGCATTAGAAAGTAACCTAGATATCATTTATGTCTTTTTCCCTAAATCTGTTCAAGCCATGTTCTCCAAAATGGTGTGAGTCTTCTGAGGTGAGACACCCCAGCACCCTTATAGCATACGATACACTTATAGCAGGGAACCAAGAGAGAGGTCTGAGGGGCCAATTCCCATTATGTGGGGCAACCCCCTCTCCCCCCTACCCCCCGAAGAATTTACTTCAGAGGACAGAACTGAAGCTAAAGCTCAGAGAGAGGGACATGTCTGATCAGGGCACATAGGAGCAAATGAAGGGGGATGAAGAGAGAGTGGAGCGCATCCTGACCCACCAACAACGTAGGAAAATATTCCTCCTCAGAGCAGCCAATGCAGAGAGAGGATCATAGATCCAGCCCCACTATGAGACACGATATCCCTCGCTGAGCCACAGCACTATGGGGGACAACACTGGAGACACAGTGTGGTGGGAATTGCACCTGATCTGACCCCACCACACCAAGGCGAAACACTAAGGCTGAACAAGGAAGTTCTGAGGGAATACGAAAAATAGACTTTGGGGCCAGGTTGTGGCACCCCATCAAACTCCACTGGAAAACATTCCCAAGGGTCATAAAACAGACTTTTCTTTTTGTGTTTGTGTGTGTGTCATTGGTTCTATTGTTGTTGTTTTCTTTCCTTTTGTTGCTTTGTTTTGCTCCGTCTTGTTTTTGTGCATATTATAGTCTCTGCATGACTCTGTAGATAAGAGACAAAATAAACAGACTGGAGAAGAAAACAGCGGATCACCAGTTCTGGGGGTGGGGGAGGCTTGGGAGAGAGGGAAACAAGGGAGAGAAAGTGGGTGTTAACAAACTCAGGGACAAGGAAACAATAAGTGATCTAAAAATCCATGGCAAGGAGGGTGTAGGAAGCCTGGTAGGGCTTAATCAAGGGCAATGTAATCAACAGGAATTAATGAAACCCAAATGAAGACTGAACATGATAGTAGGACAAGAGGAAAGTAAAAGGAAACGGGAGAGAATTAGGGGCATTTATAGAGTTCTAAATACAGTCACGTACATATGTAGATATATTTATGTATGATGAGAGAATAGATCTATGTACATATTCTTATAGGTTTAATATTGATGTAGCAGAAGGACATTGGCCCTCTACTCAAGTAGTCCCTCAATGCAAGAACACATCTGACATTCCATGATGCTCATCTTCCCAACACAATTGCTGAAGACAAAATGGGTACATAAGCAAAAGTGGTGAAGAAAGCTGATGGAGCCCAGCTACTAAAAGATATGGTGTCTGGGGTCCTAAAGGTTTAAAGATAAACAAGCAGTCATCTAGCTGAGAAGCAACAAAGCCTATATGGAAGAAGCACACCAACCTGTGTGATAATGAGGTGTCAAAGTGATCAGGGAGCTGGCATCAAAGAAGAAAAAAATATCAGTGTGAATGAGAGGGAGTGTGGATTGGAGACCCCAAGCCCATCTGTAGGCAACTGGACATCCCCTTACAGAAGGGTCATAGAAGACAGGCTAGTCAAGGTGTAGTATAGTAACAATGAAACATTCAACTTTCCTCTGGTTCTTAAATGCTGTCCCCACTCCCCACCCCCAGCATGATCATGACCCCAATTCTATCTAACAAATTGGCTAGAACTGAGCATGTACATGAATACAGATGAAAGCTGGGGACACATGGAATCCAAGGCAGATAACCCCTTCAGGACCAATATTGAGAGTAGACATACCAGAAGGGGAACAGGAAGGTGGGGGGAGATAGAGGGAACCAATCACAATGATCCACCTATAACCCTCTTCCATGGTGATGAACAACAGAAAAGGGGGTGAAGAGAGACATCAGTCAGTGTAAGACATGAAATAATAATATATAAATTATGGAGAGTTCATGAGCAAGGGAGGGTGAGAGAGGGAGGGGAAAATAATGCGAAGCTGACACCAAGGGATCAAGTAGAACATGTTTTGAAAATGATGAGGGGAACAAACAAACAAATGTGTTTGACATGATGGATGGATGGATGGATGAATGGATGGTGATCAAAGTATGAGCCCCAATAAAATGATTTTAAAAACAAACTCTTCTACTTCACCACATGCACAATAGAAGGAAAGCCTTTTTTGGTGAGAAGGAGTTGGCTAACAACTTATGTGGACAGGATTTCTAGAATACTTTATAAGAATAATTGAGAAACCCTATTTCTGGTGCCAATATAACACAGTAAACATTGGTCAGCTTCCCTGTTCATCTGGTACTACCTCAAGAAATATAGAACACGTTGAAGGGAAATCTAATCTTAAAGTAAGCTGAAGATCACAGAGTTGCTTCATTGCAGAGCGAGAGATAGAATATGGGCTATTGGGCTATTGTCTAGAGATTTAATTGTATAGATTGCTCATTTTGAAGAAATGACACTTGTGAAGTAATTAGAACAAAAGCTTTTACTAGAAAATGTTGGATTTTAAGATTAAATATTCAAAAGGACATGTAATTCACATAACAATTCATTCTGATTCTAATCTCACAGCTCAATCATATTCCTTATGAAAAAGATCACAGGTGTAATGTTAATCCTTATCTCCTACCCCTTATCTGTTGACTGAAAAGGAAAAGATGGTTTGTTATATACCAAGACACATATTGAAGTTCACCAAAACTGACATGGTATCCATGTTTCTTCTTGAGAGAATCCTGGGGTATTCCTGGGGAAGGCCCCTAGAAAATAAGGACCCCATAAAGCCTATAAGACATAAAATTTAATTTTGTTCATCAATAAAATACAATTGAAGGTGATGAAGCTTGCTTTTTTATTTGCTTTAATTACCTCAAAAGATTTTAAGGGTCGGTCATAGATGGCTTGCCTCAATTATTTTAACATTTAAGGATAGGTAAGTCACTGTTCAAATAATGTAAGAAGGTAGTATTCACTGATCAGGTACTAAACAATGCCACTGGTAAACTCCAAGATTAATAAAATGAAAATTTATGTGTATAATATTGTGCTTTCACTCATAGCTTGGGTGTTTCATTTGCCACTACACAGACATGTAAAAACATTCCATCTTACCCAAGCTACTGGAACAAAGTCCTTTGTCCTGTCGTTTCAGAAATATGAACTCAAATCGTCTTTATTTAACACAGTGCCTATAACGCTTACCTGTTGAAATCCTCTAAAATGACTGAAGGTGACCAAGTAAAATGCTTCCTCAGCCCATAATACTCCAGTGCCACCATTGCTTAGGAAGAACTCAAGCAACAAAGGAGTTCAAAGCATCACACCCAAAATGAGCTCTCCTTAAACAATCACCAGCACTATCTCATTTCAAATAAGATAATAAAAAAGGAAAGAATTTAAGAGTGGCTGTTACTGTCTAGATGATTATCACCAAGCTGTTTCATGTTTCTCAGCATCCAAATCAACTATGAGTCCATGTGTTCTTCAGTGTAGATGAGACAAAGCACCCAATTCAGGTCAATGAAGTTTGGGCAGAGGTGAAGGTGACCACATCTAGGCCTCAGTTCTTGGAACATCTCATTTGAGGTGTGTGTCTTTTCTTCTTCCCCTATGTACGTACTAATATGTCCCTTCAGAATCCCTGCACACTGAGCCGGCCATGTCGCAAAAGGAGCTTGATCAGAGATAGCATTGCAAACAGAAGTACCCGGGCAAAAGCATCTGCTTTGAACTTAAGACCTGTAGAAAATGAACCTTCCTTAGATGAATCGTTGATGTTTGGAGTGATTGTGGCAGCAAGTGAGAAGCCTGGCATCACAGGGCTGAAGCACTCAGCAGCTAATGGAAAGGTTAGTGGATTGAATCCACCAGTTACTCTAGGAACAAAGATGTGACATGACGTTGGCTTCTCTAAAGACTACAGCCTTGTCTTGGAAAAACCTTCCTATAAGGTATTTCTGTTCTGTCCTTCAGGGTCCAAATAGACTGACATCAAGCCAACAGCAGTGCTTTGGTTTGTTTTAATTAAAATAGGTAGCAGTGATAATGTCAACTAATACGATATGTAAAACAAATGAGACTAAATTTTCCATGAGGTACTTATACAAATTTTCTGTTTTCTCATTTGGGGGATGTCATCCAGGTCTTTAACATTATGGAATAAATCTGGTTACAATAAATCTGTTCCTTCTGCTTTGAGTTTGCTCTGTCTTAGGAACTTACTGTAGCTGGACTTTCATTGGAAGACAAGGGCTCTGAGCCAGAACCTCTCTCATGAATAGTTACCTTGACCTTTGTATATGTAGAATTTTGGCTTCTGTCTCCCGAGATACCATTCAGTTCTTTCAGGGGCTATGGCCACCTTTATGTATCTCATTTATTTTTATATTTTTGAGTGCAAGATTCTGACTCATGATAATTCCATGTGCTTTTGAAGGCTTGTCAAAGTTGGCATCTTTAGGAAGCAGACTCCCAGGAGTTTCTTGTGCAGTACCGGTAGGAAGACATAGACTTCTATCTAGTCTTTGGTTAGTAGAAGAGTACTTAACTCTTCTCACCACCCTGTATATCTGCTTACTTCTTCACTATTTTTACTTCCTTTGAATCCAATACTTTAAACTAGCATTTGAGTTGATCATTATAAGTCACTTATTTTCCAATAAAAGCTTATGCTAATTCAGCACTCTGTAATACATGCCAGGAATCATAAATGCAGCACTTATAGTTCATGTGTGTGTGTGTATGGTTTTGTTGGTATGGTTTTGAAGGTAAAGATTTTTTTTTATACTAAAATAAGCATGATCATTCAGGCCCATAACATTTGCATGTTGATGCTGCAAAACTGAATCTTTTTTTAACATAAAACATTTTTCACACATACATATATAAGCCATCTGCTTAAATTTTATTGATAAAATCAGTAGCAGCAGTTTTACAAAAATTGGAATGACTTTCGGTTTCAAATTATGCTTTGCAGCAGACACTTTGTACAAACTGGGGCTAACATTTCTTCTGTGTTTCAGTTTTAAACAAAAAGCAATTAGGATTTATTCTCATGCATTTAAATATCTAATACAGAAGTAGTGGTGAGGCTGCATTAAATAGGCTTTTCAACATCACTGTGAGACCGAGTCTGCTTTAAGCCTTGTTTATACAAAGAGGAGAAAGGTATCGTTCATCTAAGCATGATTTTATTCTTCATCAACCCTAAACAACTGTACATTTTCTAACAGATTTTCAAAAGCATTTGTAGCACAAAAGTATTTCCAGTAAAGATTTCACTTACTTTCTCTGTTAAAACATAAGACATAACAGTCATGAGACCATTGTGTGGAAATATCAAACATTACAAAATGTAGAAAGGCATTCTAGTTTTTTTTAACAATTGAAAAAGTTTCCAAACCTTTTCCTGTACACTAATTGTTCACTGAGAGAGGACATCCAGAAATGGTCATTACATTCTGTAGCTGTCCGTTCCAGTAACAGCTGGAGGGAGGTACATTCATGCTTCATAAACAGAAGACACGAAAAGTCACATTGTGAGAATCTAAAGTCCGCCTACGTGGAATGTTCTGAAGATTTTTAGAAGTAGCAAATAAGATCAACCCTGGTGAGGCCAATATACCTTCCCTCTGCTCTTCATCTCCTGGATCACCCAGAGAGAGGCAGCTGCAAAACTTTGGAGGAGAAAGTACAATCACAGCTTAGAAATAACCATGAAACAATGACAGAGGTTGGGGGCAGACCTGACTTAGAACTAGTAATTCTGACAATCACATTACCAAGGAATGTCTTGTAGTGCCTTCAAATCTAAAGGCATGTCAGATGGTAGAGTAAATCACTTTAAAGTACACTTTCCCTCCCCCATCCCCACCCCCCAGAGAAATCCAGAAATATAGTGCTCACCCCTCACAACTATCAAACACTAGGGATGGGCTCATCCACAGGAAGAATGCATTAAAAGAATTGTAC
>PVJH01016343.1:0-50807 GCA_004026705.1 Nesogale talazaci
AGGGCCAGCCCTTCCCCATCCTGTGGGGGCGCTGGCGGGCATCGGCTGGACCGCAGTGAGCTTGGAGCTTGGCAGTTGTCCCCTTTCTTCCCAGAGCCCCGGTGGCCGGGCCCTCACAGGGGCTGAGAGTGGACTGGGGAGGGGAGACGGGTTCTGTGTGTGGTACCTTTGGGAGGAAGCCACGGCCGGCCCAGTGACACACAGAATGCATTCTGGGTGGGAGGGCCCTGGGTCAGCACAGCCTCAAGGTTCAGCTGAGCTCAAGGTTCAGCCGAGGCCGTTTGCTTCCAGGGAGGTGGTAGTTCTCCCCAGACCCCAGGGTGACTCTGAGTCAGGACAGATGGACTCGGCAGCTGTGTCTTTTGCTTCTGCTGTTGCTGGTTTCCCCCACGCCCTGGAGGGAGCCCGCGACCCTCCCAGTGGCTCTATGAAGAAGGGCCTGGCATCTGCTGTATCAAGACCATGGAATTCTGTAGACTCAGGGGACCGAGGCTCAGATGGGGGCGGGGGAGGGGGTTGGCAGCGCTTGTTCAGGAATCCCTAGATGTGGCCGCTGCCTGGGAAACCCCTGGAACAGGCCGCCTCTGCCTTACAAGGTCACCACAAGTGGGAATCGTCTCCACAGCAGCGGGATTTTTACCAGATCTTCCGGGAATTCTCAGTTTGGGGAGCGGGGTGGCGCTGGACTGCCCACTCAGCTCTCCCTGCCCTGGCTGTGTGCTGGGCATGGGGCCTCATCCCCATGAGACAAGGCCCCGAGCATCTCTACCAGGCAGGTAGTTCGCCGTCGATGCCCAGGAACAAGCAGGCAAAACCACTAGTCTGAGGCGGCCGGGCTCCTAGGCCAGCACCCTCCGCCACTGAGACCCCCTCACCTGACCCACTGTGCTGCGCCCTGGAGCCGACTGCCGAATGCTCAGGTGGCTGCACGCCGTCTGTCCGTAAAGAGCGGGCGTGGTCAGGCACCATCGGGGCTGGACTCACTCCCAGTGCCCTGCGCACAGCAGAAGGAAACAAACTGCCCCTGCACACCGCCCACCCCCCCAAGTCCATCCTGTGCCTGGCCAGGCGTGGGGACCAGCATGTCAGTCCCTCTCCTGGAGGGTCGTCCTCTGTTGCACGGCCCCTCTCCTCCCCAGGCATGCTGTCCTTCTCCAAGGACTGGTCCCTCCCGAGACCATGCCCTAGGTCTGTGAGTCTCTAAGAAGCGTTCTGGCCGTCCTTCTGCCAAGACAGACCCATTGGTCCTTTCAACAGACTCTCCTCCAGCTCCACCATCCAGAGGCCCCCTTCATCTTCGGTCCTCCTCACTGGATGCCCAGCTCTCACGCGTCTGGGGGCTGATGGGAAAGACCACGCTCGGGCCAGGGGCACCTTGGTCCTCAGTGTGATACTCTCTCGCGGGCTCGTGCGGCAGATGGACCTCTGTAAAAAAGCAGAGCATATTATAAGCCCCACTGCGTCGACTCCGTGCTGACCCCTGGTGACCCGGGAGAGCAGCGCTGAACAGTCCCCGTGCATGTTCTGGGCCGCGCTGGGGCAGGCGACCTCATCTTTCTCCCGCAGACCAGACGGTGGGCTTGAACCGCCCACCTACCGCCGCAGCAGAGGGAGCAGCCAGCAGCCCCTCACGCCCTCCTGTGGGCTGTTCCCCGTGACTCACCGCTCACTGCCCGTCTTGCAGGCTACTCCCTGGTGACCCACATCCCTGCCGGCGCCAGACACATCCAGGTGGTGGAGCGGAGGAGATCCGCCGACGTCCTGGGTGCGTGAGTGGGCTGGCGCTGCTCTGCAGGGCGTCTGGCTGTGCACAGGTGCACAGATGCACAGGTGCGCGGGTGGAGAAAGGAGTCCTTGCTCCGAAGATCCCTCCTTCAGAGAGGGGTGGGTTTGGGCTCCAGAACTCCACCTGGGGGCTGGGGAGGGGCAGCCCATTTCACCCCCAGGTGAGGAAGGGGCCTGAACTGTGTGTCAAGAGTAGTTTGGGACTACAGGTAGTGAGCTCCCCATCACTGGAGCCCACAGCACAGGCACAGGTGAGGACTTGGGGAGAGACAGTCAGGTCAGAGCTGAGAAGGGCTGGGCTCTGGCCCGAGGTGCTGAGTGGCTGAACTGGGGAGGGGAGATTCAAACACGGGTCTGGGGCAGTTTCTGCTGCAGTGTGCTGGCTGTGTGCGGGAGCCCATGTGGTGTGTGTGTGTGTGTGTGTGTGTGTGTGTGTGTGAGAGAGAGAGAGAGAGAGAGAGAGAGAGAGAGAGAGAGTGACAGAGAGTGCTGGGCTATCTGCACATGAGCTCTGCCTTGGCGGAGGTTTCTGGAAGGACCCTGTGAATCCAGCCTGCACAGAGCAGGCCCCTGAGGGTCCTGAAGTTTGTTCTCTGGCTGAGGCAGGCAGATGGGGGCACCTGGCCTGGGGGGTAGGGGAGAGCAGGTGTCTTCCAGAAGGCAGAGTCAGGTCGATGCCCCCTGGACCTCAAAAGCCCCAGGCTGTATAGGGAAGCTGGCCTCAGAGGCAACTGAGCCCCCAGCCCCACATATTCTCAAACCTCTCCGGGACACTTGGCAGAGGGACTGTGTGCATATCCCAGGTGGCCCGGCCTGTGAGTGGCCACCCCGCTGAGATGCTGGGTTCTGTGGTCCCTGAACCCCCCTGAGAGGTGTCCCTGACCTCCTCCTGGTCCATGGTCCCAAGTCTGAGAGGGGGGCAGTGGGGTGGTCAGCAGGAAGGTCACTGGGTCTCACCCAGTGAGAGCAGGGGGTCAGCCAGCTGAGGGCAGTCCCTTCACATGGGCTGTGTGGGACTGTGTGGGTGCTGGGGGACCTCCTCACACCTGGTGGCAGGCCAGGCTGCGCCAAGCTGAGGGTCACACAGTGGACAGTCTCCTGCCTGGCGGGCATCTGTCCTGTTCTTGGCAGATGACCAGCTCCGTCCCTAGTACACGCTTGTCCCGTATCTGGTGGACCATTGGGCACTGCACTTCCCAGGCAGGCTTGGCCACTGGTGTTGACGCTGGCGCATCCACTTCAGGCCATAGATCCTCTCAAGGTGGCCCATGGGGCAGTCTGTAACCCGGCGGTCTGCAGCCATCCGATTAACTGCTTGGTAGGAAGGGCCTCAGCCCTCCAGCTCTCACTGGCTGGGGTCACGGGCTGGAGAAGGCCCATGCTCGAGTCCCACGATGTGGACGCCTTGTCCTCAGGGGGGCTAGGAGTGGCCTGCAGGGACCCACCGCTGGCCTCCCTCAGCTGGCCTGGCCATGTGACCGGCACCTTTGCCCTCTCAGCTCTTGCAGATGAAGCCGGCGACTACTTCTTCAACGGCAACTACAAGGTGGACAGCCCCAAGAACTTCAACATCGCAGGCACCGTGGTCAAGTACCGGCGGCCCATGGACATCTACGAGACTGGCATCGAGTACATTGTGGCCCAGGGGCCTACCAACCAGGGCCTGAATGTCATGGTGCGTAAGAGGGCAGGGAAGGGGGCCACAGACAGACGCGGAGTTTGGGACTCACGGTTCATTCACTCACACACTCACTCACACACACTCACATCACCCACTTATTCACTCTCACACACTCACTCATTCACTCACTTACACACTTAACTCTCTCACATACTCTCACTCACACACATACACACTCTCACACACTCACTCTCACTCACACACTCACATCCTCACTCTCACTCACACACTCACAAACTCTCTCACTCACTCATGTATTCACTCACTCACTCATTCACTCTCACTCAGTTCTGTTACTAATTAGAGCCCTTGAACTGGCCTGTACTGACCTAACCCTTGCCCCCGGGCCCTCACTGAGGAAGGACAAGGTCAGGGGACCCCCACCCACACCACAGTGTGGGGCTATGCACCCATACAATTGTCTCCCCACCCACGGCAGTCCTGACTGCTAGGGGGCTGGGGCAGACCTGGCTTCCCCAGACACTGCTTTCCCAGCATCCCCAGGGCTGCCGGGGGTGAAGGGCTTGGTCCTGCTGTGCCCAGCAAGGAGGGACTTCACACAACTGCTGTCCTATGGCTTGGCGGCCTACCCTGGTGGCCGAGAGAGGCTCTGAGATTAGGAGGTTTCACGATGGGCAGTGCGGCCTTCATGAAGATCTGCCATTTCCCTGCACACAGGAGGAGAAAGTGAAGCCAGGTCAGAGCTGGTCAAGCTTGGCTATGCCGATGCCCAGGCCCCACATGGCGGTCACTTGTGCCCTCACTCAGTGACATCTGGAGGGTGGACACAGGGAGGGCAGTGAGTGGTCTGAGCAAAGTGGGGTCCTCACTGGGCTTTGGACCCAGGGCTGCCTGATGGCAGCCAGAGCCCCTTCATGCCATGCTGCCTGGAGGGTGGGGATCTGGCCCTGCCCCCCTCTCATGCTGCATCTTGGCTGAAGACACCCCAGGGTGGGGACCAGACTGTGACGGACTGGGCCCATCAGACCACTCGTGGGCTTTGCCCATGGAGGAAGACGGCCTTTGAAAGAGGGAGCTAGGTCATAGGTCAGGTTCTGCAGCCAACAGTCTGATGTGGAGGGGAGGTGAAGGGGCCCTTGCGGGAGTGGGTTCTGGGAGTGAGGGAGACCCGGCTGGACAGAGGGAGGAGCTGGGCCTGCTGCAGGTGTGACTGGAGCCTCAGCTGAGCACACAGGAGAAGCATCTCACCAAGCAGTCATTACATGCAGCTGCCCTGTAAGGAGGGGGTGTAATCTTGGGGGTGGGGGATGGCGGGGCTCCTGTGGGGTAAAGCAGACGCATGCACAGAGAGGGAGTGGCTGTGGACTGCAGCAGAAAGGTCCCTGGCAGCTTGAGAAAGATGGCCTGGTCCTAACAGGGGAGACGGATGTGGGGTGCACCCCGGGCCCACTTTCTCTGTGTGGTGTGCTTGTCCCTCAGGGACAGCTGTTACTGGGCAGTGGGTTCCTCTGGCCTTAGCTTGTATTTTGCTCACCTTATGTGCTGGGCCTGGACCGGTCTCTGCTTCCCGAGAGGCTTGAGTCCTTGTTCTCCAGCCCCCTTACAAATCAGATCCTACGAAGCCATCAGAGCAGGCCAGGGGGCATCTGCCGATGTCCCAGTGGCTCAACTGGGTATCAAACGCAGCTGCAAGTCTCTGGGATCAGATCTGTGTTGATTCAGGTCAGTGACCCTTGACTGGGTAGGGGCCCTTTTCTTGGCCCGTGGCTCTCTTGACAAGTTCGTGGGCAGAGCACAGACAAGGACTTCAGTTGAAGGAAGCTTGCTGTGGGTCCTCGTGGATGTGTCCTCCCTCCCTCTGGGAACTGGGGCCTCTAGATCCCACAGATCCAAGCACTATGAGGACCAGGTGCAAAAAAGTCCCCACTTGGGTTCCTGGGAATGGTCGGCCCTGCTCTGTCCATGCTGTGGCCCTGGGCCCGTGTGGTCCACACGTGAGAAACACGGCGACGTGTCATTCTCACATCCCTGGGGGATGGGTGGCGCCAACTGCATCTTCAACCGTGCAAAGGTGGATGAATGACGGATCTCAATGTCAAGAATGGGAATTCCAGAACACTGCCTGCACTCATGCAGAGCCCACACACAGACCCAAGCCGCCCTTCCCTCGGAATGAGGGGATCCTGTGCGGTCTTAAATCGGGAAATGTTAGGGCTGTCCCTTGTCGTCATATCTCTTCAATCTGCCCGCTGAGCTAATAACTCACGAGGCTGGGTTGTGTGTAGAAGAACAAGGAGGCTCCAACCACCAGGGACACACAGGTGAGATAACCTCCCCTGCTTCAAACGAAGAGCACCTGGAACTCTCCCTGGTGCAGGGGAAGGCCAAAAGACAGAGCGAGAGCTTTCCCAGGGATCACACCCCAGAAGAAAACGAGAATTCCCACAACCGGGCCGGGACGCAGCGTCAAGACGACAGAAGAAAAGATGGAGTTTGCTTGGGAGTTCCCTTTGCGTCAACAACGAGCACCCTTGGAGACCACAGAGGAGAAGTCCCGCTGTGGGCGGCAGCGGGCACGCCTGCCACAAAGCCCTCTGGGAAATGACAGGAAGCAAAGGTGTCACTCTGAGGATTGAGCCCCGGGATGGTCAGTCCCCTCATATGCGTGGGAGAGCTGGATACTGAGGAAAGATGGCGAGGAAGAATGGACACCCTTTGGTGATGGTGAAAATGCGAAAGGCACCCCGGACTGTCACAGCGGGAAGGAAGCCCCCCGCATCGCCTGGGAAGACGCGCAGTTGGAATGCATCCTGGAAGTCAAAATGGCGAGGCTTCATCTCCTGTGCCTGGGACACGGGACCAGGAGGGACCGTTTCTGGAGAAGGATGTCACGAAACAAATTGTGCTGCTGGGTTCTTAACAAGACGGGTTGACACCTTGGCTGCACAAGGGACTCAAACAGGGCAGCAGTGATGAAGCTGGCATGGAGACAGGCGTGTATGTAGCTGCCTAGGTAAGATACAAAGCGCTGAACCTCAGATAAGCATAAGATACAAAGTTGCGGCCTCATGACAAGATACAAAGTTGCATCTCAGATAATGATAAGATACAACATTGCACCTTGGATAACAATAGATACAAAGTTGCACCTCAGATGTCCTGAGGCATTGTAAGCAAAGGACCACACTGCTTCTGAGATGCCTTTGGCTGTCTTGACAAGGATGTTCCTGGCTTCACCTCCCCCCCCTTTTGTCCCCTAGGTGGGCAGTTTCTGGGAGATGCAATGTGGTGGGAGCAGGGGCTCCATGGAACGAGCCTGCCGTGGCATCTCCTTGGCTGTAAAATGGGTTCTTTGGCCCAGGGCAAGACCATGTGGCCCCAGGATGTGAGTCACATATGTTGTGAGACCTCACTTAGTGAGGCTGGCTGAGCCCTGGAGGCAGGAAAGGCAAAACACAGTGGATGGGACTGAAGAAGTGGAGAGGGTCCCAGGTAATCAACTTGCCATGGAGTGGCTGGTGGGTCCCCTGGCGGGATGGCACTCATGGGGCTCCACGTAGCCCAGACTTTCCGTCAGGAGCGTGGTGTGGGTGAGTGGGAGCCCCTGCTGTTAGGTTCCTGGAGGCCGCCACTAAGGCGACTGGTGGTAGAACTGGTCTCTTTCAAGGGGCAAAATCGTTGATCGATGACTTGGTGTTTCGGTGTTGGTCCAGGATGGGCGTCCTCATTGTGAATGGCCACGATGCAGGCCAGTCACGCCGCTAGTTCTGCTTAGGCTTCATGCCTAGACCTCCTCATGGTCGGTGTGCTTGAAGCCAGACAAGCATCCGTGACTGCCCCTGTCAGCGTGAGCCTTTCCGCACCCCACGCTGTGGAGACTCACAAGGGGAGAGGCCATCTGCACTGCCGGGATCAGGTGGACATTGCTTCCCCTCAAGGGGGGGCATCCCTGAAAGGACTGCAGAGCAGTGGCAGCCCCTTTTCCTCGTGCGCTTTCATACCAAACTGACCCGTCTCTGGATCAGGTCCAGCCACGTACCGTCCCTCCTCTCCCCTGCACCCTAGACACAGCTGTGAGCTCAGAGAAAGCTGTAGGAGCCAGAGTCTTGGATGACTGGGGAGTGTGCCCCCCCCCCCCATCAGATCACGCATCTTTCTTGGGCGCTCTGTCCTGATGGTGACTTGGCCTGGGTGGAGCACTTCCACCCTTTGATGGATTCAGTGGACACCACAGGACCCACCTTGTGAGGGTCACTTCTAGCTTTGCAGGCCCTTGAAGGTCCTCTGTTCAAAGTGTCCCATCTCTAGTCAGGCCCAGGAGCAAGTGGACTTCACTGCTGCAGGCGGTCTGACCTTGCTCACCACGCCCATGACTGCATGCTGTCAACCCGAGGCCACGCTGGTCTGCCTTAGCAGATGGAGCCCGTTGGGTGGGCCATAGAGCTGCATGGAACCACGACGTGGCTGAGTGGGCCATGGCCCGCTGCCAGGGCTTGTGTCACGAGCAGTCAAATGGAATAGGGGGTAGTTGGTGTAAACAGCAAAGCACTTGGGTGCTAATAGGAAGGTTGGCAGTTCAATCCCCTCCCGGGGACTCCCAGCAGGGACACCGGAGCTCCGCTTCCCTGAGGTCACAGCTCTGAAAGCCCTCGGGGCACACAGAGATGCCCCGAGTGGAACCAGGAGGAGAAGATGGGACACACCCTCCTCCCCCAGCCCTGTGTCTGTGAGAACTTCAAGGGGGTCACTGATTCTGCCTCAGTGCATCTCCCCCATGACGCAGTCACCCTGACCCCACAGGCCAAAGAGTCAAGTGGGGGTTCTGCCAGCAACAACTGTGCTCTTAGGGACTGTGGGGATGAGCCTGGGGGGAGCCGTCTGGCCAAGCCCCTATCGATAGCGTCCTGCAAGCTTCCTCCCTAACGGAGCGGGCAGGGGCGTGACCTGGACCCTGAATTTTCCACGGCGGCTTGCGGCCTGGTCCCCCCAGCCCTCTCAGTGTCTGCCTATCTCTCCAGGGTGCAGAGAGTGAGTAGGGGCTGGGGGTGGAATCTCAGAGATCCTACAGGATGGGGTAGAACCGCCCGCCCTGTGCATTTCCAAGACTGTGCTTGATAATGGGAGTAGAGAGTTCCCGCTGTCTCCCACGGAGCAGCTGGTGGGTTTGAACTGCTGACCGCGATCCCTGAAATTCTGTCACCTCACCCCAATCCCGAGACTGAGGCGTCTCGCCCAGCAGGACGTCTTCTTCCTCCAGATCGCCCCAGGGAGCAGCTTAGCAGCTTCCATGCCCACCCGAGGGGGTCCTCCCTGCGTCTGTGGAGGGGCCCACCCGGCCCCACAGTCTGCTGTGCAGCCTGCTTACGGGGACACTGGTTTCTAGAGACTGCTTGGGATCCAGGGATGCCATCCATCAGGCTGTCACGCCCACGTGTCTGAGATGAGGCCACCCCGCCCGCTTCTGAGGAGCCTCCTGGCTGCTCTTCCTCTGAGATTCAGTTCCACGTGAGCAGGAAGGAGGTCTTTGTTGGCTATACCAGCAGGCCACAGAGGGGGAGGGGGACAGGGGAGGGAAAGCGGGTAGAATTGCTGGGACCCAGCAGTGCCTAGCAAGCTCTGTTGCTTGGTGGCGCCATGGGTTGGGTGCTGGGCTGCTGACTTGGAGGTCAGTGGTTCAAACCCACCAGCTGGGCTGAAGGGGTTGAGGCTTCAGCTCCTGTAGGGACTCCGTGCAGTCTCAGAAACCTTACACAGGGCTGAGCGAGTCAGAGTGGACATGATGGCAGTGGCTGGACTCGTGGCGCAGAGGGTTTGGCGTTGGTCTGCTAACTGCCAGGTCAGCAGTCGGAACCCACCAGCTGCTCCTTGTGGGACAGACGAGGCTGTCTACTCCTGTAAAGAGCCACCGACTCGGAGACCCACAGGGGCAGCTCCGTCTGTGAGGAGCATTTGGAGGTCTCAAGCTGTCGGTTGCTCCCCCTGAGAACGTCCTAATTCCCTGCTCCTGTAAACACCAGGGCTATGGGGCATGGCCACGCTGCCTGTCCACGGGGTGGGGGGAGCGGACTCCCCAGCACCCCACCTCCTGTGCTCTCCTCCAGGTATGGAATCAGAATGGCCGGAGCCCCTCCATCACCTTTGAGTACACGCTGCTGCAGCCGCCACCGCCCCCCCGCGCACACCGCCGGCCCCCCGTCTACTTCAGCTTCCCCCAGCCGGCGGCGGCCGTGGCGGCCGAGAGCGGCGAGAGCAGGGAGCTGGGTGGCGCTGCCCTGCTGGGCTTCGTGCGCCACAACGGCTCCCTGTATGGGCCCCCGGCTTCTGCGGAGCGCCTGGGCCTGGACCACGGGCTCTTCGGGGCCCCCGGACCGGAGCTGGGCCTGGGCAGGAGCCCCGAGACCAATGAGGTATGCGAGGAGGCCGGCGGCCGTGGCGGTGTCTGCGAGGGACTCCCGGGGGACAAGGGCTTCCGAGGTAACCAGGTGTGGTCAGCTGGCTCCTTGGCCAGGGTTCCTGGAAGGGGAGCCCGGGGGGCGGGTCCTCTGCCCCCAGGTCCGGGACAAGCTAGGACTAGGGGTGTGGGTATTGGCAGAACCCCTGGGGTCCTCAGTCTGTCCTCCTCAGAGGCAGGTATAGATGGGGAGACTGAGGCTCAGGTGTCAGAGGTCACGTGCCCATGTCTGGCAGCTGTCCCTACTGGAGCTGGGTAAAGCCTGGGGCAGTTAGATGCCTGTGGCAATCAGCGGGGAGACAGGGCTGTCACGTGGTGGTGGTGAGAGACGGAGCCCACGGGGGTCCGGGAGGGACCTCAGAGAGGGAGGTCTCTGCCTGAGTGGTGGGACAGGAAGAAACAGATAGAAGACTGAGGTGGAGGCCTGGGATGAGGAGACTGGGACCCAGGTGGGTTAAACGGGAGCCCAGCCCCCCTGCCCCCAAGGGTCACTGGGAGCTGGCTCTGCTCTCTAAGGCATTGAGTGGCTTCTCTTTACAGTGACCCTCTCAGACAGAGTAGGTGCCCCAGAAAGTAACTCTTTCCTGGGACAGACAGCCTCACCGCCACCTGTGTAGCAGCTGGGGTTTTTGAACTGCTGACTGTGATTAGCAGCCTACAGTATAAACCTTTCCCAGAGCAGGGCCATGGAGGCAGGGCTGCAGGTCAGGTGTGCGTGGGTCAGCTTGCTGCAGGCACGGTTCAGAGGCCTTCAGGGTCTCTCAGCAGACACAGGAGGGGGCGGCGCTCCTGTCCAGTGGCTGCTCTGACCAACAGGGTGGGGCGGTGGGCTCCCCGAGCAGCGGTTTGCTCTCTCTGAGCTGTGAGACCCAGAAATCTGAGGCCCGGGTGTGAGCAGGACCATGCCCCCCGCCAATAACCCTGGGGGAACATCCTTCCCTGTCTCTTCTGGCTCCAGAGGCCCAGGCTGTCCTTGGCTGGTGGATGCTTATCTTCTCGCCCATCTCTGCTCTGTCCTGCCATGGCCGTGTCCTCTTCTGATAAGGACACTGGGCACTGGCGCTTGGGCCCAGCCTGCACCCAGGGCGGCCTCTCTCACAGAGGCTTACCTGACCACTGGGGCAGAAGCCTGTGTCCAAGGAGGGCCCACAGCTATCCAGGCTGCACTGCCTGCCTCTGGTGATGGGAGACCCCCCACCCACCCACCCAGCCCCAATCCCCCGTGGTCTTGAGCTCCCTGAAGCCTCCCACTCCAGAATCCTGGTTCCCGGTCCAGGACTTCGTGCCCTCTCCTGGACTGCCCCTGACCTCAGCGCCTTGGATATTGAGCCCCCTGTCCCCCTCCTGTAGACCACAACGCCACGGGGACCGCCCTCTCGGGGGACCAGGACGGCCAAGAGGGCGGCGCTCTGTTCATCTCCCAGGAACTGCCATCAGCCAACGCCATCCCGGACCGGCTCCTGGGCGTGGGCTCCGACGGCACCGACCTGGCCCTCAACGAGACCGCCAACAGCATCTCGGTGCAGAGCGGCCCGCGACGGGGCCCGGCCGAGAGCCTCCACGGGAGCCTGGAGGGGAGCGAGGGCGCGGGGTCCCACCTGCTCAACGGCTCCCACCTGGAACTGAGCATCGACAGGCTGGCCAATGCCTCCTCGTCCGAGGTCCCCTTCCCCAACACCAGCGCCAGCCTCCCCAGCGTGGCCGGGAACAGGACCCACAAGGCCAGGTAGGCACCCAGGCCCAGAGGCCCCGGCTAGGGATGGCTGGAAGGATCAGGTGCCTAGAGGTCAGGCAGGCAGGGTCCCTGGACCCTAGATGGAGGCCCTGGTCTAAGCAGAAGGTCATTCCCTGGGCTGTTTGTGGACTGAGGCCAGGAGCCTCCTGGGCTGGGGCCAGCTGGGGGGTGGTGGTGGCAGATAGCCCCAGATAGGCCACTCCCTTCACTGAAGGACACATTTTGGGGACAATTCCCCTCTACCAGTTCCCCTTGTGCCTTCCCCCAGGGATGCACAGGCATCAGGGGTGGTGTCAAGGGCACTGCCAGGCCAACCTCACTGTGGTTGGGCAAGCACTGGAGGGAGATAGGCCCTCCTGCCCCCAGATTTTAGACCCTCAGCTTGGGCCCGGGCCAGGGTATAGAGACCAGTGTCCTTAGGCCGTGCTGAGATGGGCTGGTGAAGATTTGGAGTCTAGTCTAGCCCTGGTGGCGTAGTGACTACAGCTAGTCTGTTAACAGCAAGGCCGGCAATTCAAAACCATTGGCCACCCCCAAGGAGAAAGACAAGACTTTGAACTCAACGCACAGGGGCGGTTCTGCCCTGTCCTGTGGGGTCACTGTGGGTGGGCGCCGCCTCCAGGGCAGGGAGCTCCTCTTCCTGGGGTTGGAGGGATGTTTCCATCTGCCTGCAGGTAGCAAGAGCAGGGACACCATAGGTGGGGTGCTGGCCCAGATCGGGACACACACACACACACACACACACACACACACATCCTCGGATCCCTTTCCTCAACTTGTTACCTGAGCCCCACCCTCTGTGGGAAACCTGGATGGTGGTGGGTGTTTCTGATGAAATCTTCCACAAACGTGGCTAGAGGTGGGCCCTGGAACCCCCTCTGGGACCCGAGGGGTGAGCAGAGTTGGCTCTGACTGACGGCGACCCCATAGGGCTGAGCAGAACGCCCGTGGGGTCCCAAGGCTGCCTGTCTTTAGGGCACAGGTGGCCTCTTCTTGCTCCTGTGGGTGGCTGGTGGTTTCCAATGCCGGGTCTTGCTGCTGGCAGCCCAGTGCGTCATCGCCTGGTCACAGGTGAGGGAAATGCCTGCAGCCATGCTAGAAGGGGGTCAGGCTCCCGGCAAACACCTTGGGGTTCCACCCAGCTCTGCCACCCCACCCCCACCTCGCACTCCTGCGGCCGGTCCCTCAGGGACCCCACAAGTCTGCCCGGAGGATGTCCCCGGGAAAGAGGCCCTGTCTGAGGGTGTAAGGACCAGTCTGCTCCCCAGGGGTCCGAGTGGAGCCCCCCCATCGCTCAAACCGCCCCCCCCCCCGCCCGCCGCCGCCCCGCAGCCAGGGCCTCAGAACCTGGACAGGGCTGTGAGCAGCATGGTCTAGGAGACATGGGCTGAGAGGTGGAGGAAAGACCAGTCATGTTGACCAAACACAGGAAACGGGGTCTGCCGTAGGGAAGGGGAAAGGCCAGGCGGGCAGAGGGGGACCATCTTCTCATATCAGCTCCAACCACCCAGGGAGGAGCAGCTACCCCCACCCCGCCCCTGCCTCCAGGGCCAAAGGCTGTGGGTGGAACAAAGCAGCTCCCTGGTTGCCTGAGAAACAAGCCCCATTCCCTCAGAGGGCCCTGGGGCAGGGGTGGGAGGTCACTCACACAGGTCTGTGGGTCAGCTGGTCTGATTTCCAAGGGGACAGGGTCAGGGTGCTGGGGCTGAGGTGCCACTTACAAGAACAGGAGGTGCCCTGCGCTGCAAGGTGTCCCGTGAACATGTGCAGGAGCCCCCGCCCCCCGCCCTTACCCCGGGCTGGCAGGAAGGGTGCGAAGTGGGCAGGCTCCCAGCAAACACCTTTCGTGCTTGAGACTGGGGGGCTCCCTTCCAGTGGGGGCCCCCCATGAGTCACACAGCCTGCCGGCTGCACGCACCCCATGTGAGGAGATAAAGATGTTGTCTTTGTTCTTGGGGAGACTCACTCCCGGGAACTGTTGAGAGGCCGGTTGACACCCTGGGGTGTCCCCTGCTCCCCCCACCCTCAGAGGTCTTATGGAAGGAGAGCTGGGACCCTTCCCCTCCCCCTCTGGAGACCTGCAGAGGGGCTGGGGGGTGCGGGGGGGGGTCTCAGAAGAAGGGTCCAGAGTCCTCAGAAAGAGAGGTGCTTTCAGAGTGCAGGTCTGGGGGAGATGGGTGTCGACCCCCGCCATGCCACCCAGCACAGCTAAGGGCAGGTGTCGTGTCCCTGTGGAAGTCCGTACATGGAGTGACCCCCCCCACCCCTTTCTCTTGTGGGAGCCAGCTGGGAAGACCATAAAGCCCTTTGGCAGATGGTCAGGGAGCCCCACTGGCTGCCTCCTCTTCTCCCTCCACTGGCCTCGGACAGGAGGTCCGGTCTAGGCAAGCACCTACCCAAGTTCCAACAGTCAGCACAAGAGATCACTTGGCCTCATGGGACCCAGGGTTCTGGCCGTCTGTCCTCCCCCAACTCCAGCGTGGCTCTCAGCACAGACACCCTGAACTGCTGCCCCCTGCTCCTGGTCCCGCCCCACTCCTGGCATGATCAGCAAGCCCTGCCTTTGCACCGGGCTTCTCTATGGTCACGTGGGTCCCAGGGCGGCTGGGCTGCAGTGGCAAGGGCGTCCGGAGAGGCCACCACTCTGCAGCCTAGTGGCTTCCTGTTGTCCACTGAGAGGATATGGCTGGTGTCCCCACCTGGCGAGGAGTCACTGGGAGGCCACCCCACCCCCGGGTGCATTCTGACCCCGTGGACCTTCTTGGTGGGGCAGGCAGGGTCTGGCTCCTCGAGCTGGCCTGGGCAGGGTGTGTATGTGTAGGTGTCGGGCTGCAAGCCACAAGGTTGGCAGTTCAAACCCGCCAGCCACCTGTCTAAGGAAAGTTGAGACTGTCTACAGCTGAAGGCCTCTGGCCATCCTGAGGGTGGGAAGGCGCTCGCTGGGGTTGGCTGTCTTTGTTGTGCCCCCTCCGGGAGCAGACACTGAGTAACTCTTTGCTCCACTGTCCGGACCAGGCCCAAGGCCCGGAAGCAAGGCGTGAGTCCGGCGGACATGTACCGCTGGAAGCTGTCCTCGCATGAGCCCTGCAGCGCCACCTGCACGACAGGTACTCTGCTCCCAGGGACTGCGGCACGCGGGGCCCAGCCACATACCGGGGAGGCCGTGGGACGGACAGACAGACAGGCGTGCAGGGCCTCCCCACTCGCCCTCCAGTCCATGCTGCCCATTCCCTTCTTTTTTGGGGGGGTGGGAGGACCATCACTGCCCTCTGATGCTCCTGGAGAGCTGCTGCTGGATTTGAACCACCATGTCAGTGGGCCGCAGTCCTGCACTCAACCACTATGCCACCGGGGCTCAGCCTGCCACCTCCCTTCTTATTGGAGAAGACCTTCTGTTCTTTGAGTTTGGAGGCAGAATGGCCAGTGGGCTTTGTTGCTGTGTCCATTGAAGGCAGAGGAGGTGGAGGGGACCAGACCTCCTCAGTGGCGCCTGGACAGACAGACGTTTGTGCCCTGAGGTCAGAACCTGGGTCTGTCGGCACATGTGGCCACAGCTCCCACCACACCCTGCCGCAGGGAACCGGGCACTGGCAGGGGCTGAACTTGAGGACAGGTCCAGTCGAGACCAGGGACTTCCTGTTGGATTGCCTTGGGCAAGACCAGGGGCTGCCCCAGAGGTAGCTTGTCTTCCCAGCCAGCACCGATGCCCCCAGATGGACGGTGTAGAGAGCCAGACCAGTGGGGTGTCACCAGATCCCAGGCTGTGGGCAGCGGATGGCATCCTGGTTGCTGGACAGACTGCAGGACTCAAATCCTGGGCTCTGCTCTCACGCCAGATGTTGAGGGTGGGGGGGGGCTCCTCTTGTTACCAGAACCCTTGAAGCGGATATGGAGTACAGGTCATGCTGGCTGGGAGGGCAAACCTGGGGGTGGTGGTGGGGTGTCAATCTGGGACCTGGGTCATTGCAGCTTCTCCGAGCCTCAACTTCCTGCCTGGGGAATGGGTGTGCACCTGTTTTGCAGCTGGCTGGCACAGGGGGAGCTGGTCAGCAGGACTGGACAGGAGAACGGGTGGGGCTGGAATGGCCCACGCCATTTCTGAGCATACTGGCCCACCCAGGATGTTCCCAGAGCACCTGGGGCTCCCTGTGCCTCCCACCATGCTAAGGGGTGGTGGCAGTGATCACACCAGCTTCCATGGAAGGGTGGTGATGCCCCTCTTCCCTCGATGGACTGGCCGGAAGAGACAGAAAGCTATTTCTCTGGAGAAACGGGCTCCTCAAGACTCTGCTGCTGGAGCGGGGTGGGGGTGGGGTTCCTCCCTATGCAGAAATGCTGGCCCAAGGTCAGGTCTCAAGGATGGTTTCACACCTGCCCACGAGTGTGATCCACCCTGCCCGCCTCCCTGCCCCCAAGGGTGCCAGGTTCCCCACCAGGCGATCCCTGATGGGGGCGGGGTTTGCAAACCTCACAGGGCTGTGGGGCCTCAAGGTGCCGACTGCCCACAGAACCTACCCTGTGGCCGTGGTCCACAGGGATCTGACTGTAGCCACTGCTCCCAGGGCCTCAGCTCTGGAGTAGCTGCTCCAAGGTCCAGGGCACAGGGCAGTGCCCCACCCGTAGTGAGGGTGAAGCTTCTAACAACAGTGGACAGTGTTTGTTCAAGTGACCCTTGGGTGGCCAGTCTGTGACTGACTCAGGTTCCTTGACCTTTGCTCTTGGGCGAGGCTGTGTGGCACTTGCAGGACACGCTGGCCAGCTGCCTCTGCCCACTGCCGCATGGCTGACCCCTGCCCACTTGTGGTCCAGAAAGAGCCCCATGACCAGAACTTTCTGGTAACCCGGTGGTGATGCTCGCAGCAGCCTGCAGAAGGGTTGACAGTCCCCCCACCCCCAGTCCCTCCAGCACTCTGAGGAAGGACGCGGCGGCCGTCTGCCCCCTCATGGACAGCAGGAAATCCACAGGGCAGCTCTCCTCCGTCTTACAAGGCCACTGCGAGACAGGGTCCATCAGAGGGGAGCAGAGGAGGGAAAGGGGTGCCGAGAGATGACCCTCTACTCTGACATCTCTGGGAGATGCACCCCATTTTAGGAGTGAGCTCACTGAGTCCTGGGGCCTGGCTGGGTGTCCCTGGCCTTCTAGCCAGGTTGAGGGAGCTGGGCTGTGAATCCCAGCCATCTTGATTATGACCTGTCTTACAGCTCTCTAGAGGTGTGTGTGTGGGGGGGGGGAGAGGGGGTGTTTCTGGGCCCTAGGCTGGCACCCCTGGATCAGGGACTGTAGCTTGGCTCTGACCCTTAAGGAAAAAGATGCCCCATGCTGGCTGCCAGGGACAGCTGCTGGACAGGCAGGCTGGCTGGGGCTCCGTGAGCTGGAGAGGAAGAGGGGCAGGGGTGTGGACTGCTAGGGAATTGACTTCCTTTCAGGGGACTGGTTCTGCAAGTAGGGGTGTCCTTTGCCTCCATCACCCCAAGATGCTGGATGCATCTTGGGGGCATTTACTCACACACACACACACACGCACACACACATTCTCTGACTCTCTCTCTCTCTCTTACTCAGTACACAGGAAGTTGGCACAGGGTTTGGAGGGCCGGAGTTCCCACACCGAGCCCTGAGTGTGCTTGTCTCTGCATGGGCCGTTTTGAATTCCTTCCAAGTGACCTGGGGGCCCAGCCTGGGTACCCAGCATCCACCCCCATCCCCTGCCCCGGCTCCCCATCAGCTGGACCCCTGGTTCCTGCCGCTAACCACATAGATGTCCCTCCCTTCGCCTCGAGCCCAGGGGTCATGTCGACGTACGCCATGTGTGTCCGCTACGACGGCATCGAGGTGGACGACAGCTTCTGTGACGCCCTGACGCGGCCGGAGCCCGTGCACGAGTTCTGCACTGGCAGGGAGTGCCAGCCCAGGTCGGGCACTGTCAGAGGGCCGGCGGGGTGTGGGGGGGGGGGGCAGGGGAGGAGGGCCGGGTGCTTGGAGCAGGGCAGGGGGAGAGAGGGTGGCCGGTGGGAGGGAGGACCGTGCGTGGTGTCCAGAGGTTGGGCATTCGGGAAGGGCTTGGGAAGAGGACAGTGCCCACGCGGGGAGGGTTGGGGAGGGTTGGGCGGCGGGCTCGGGGAAGAGCTGGACTCCAGGACAGGGACTGGGCTGAGGGTCCCGGCCGTGCCCGGCAGGTGGGAGACCAGCAGCTGGAGCGAGTGCTCGCGCACCTGCGACGAGGGCTTCCAGTTCCGCATCGTGCGCTGCTGGAAGATGCTCTCGCCCGGCTTCGACAGCTCTGTCTACAGCGACCTGTGCGAGGCGGCTGAGGCCGTGCGGCCCGAGGAGCGCAAGACCTGCCGCAACCCGGCCTGCGGGCCGCAGTGGGAGATGTCCGAGTGGTCTGAGGTGAGCCGTGCCGGCCGGCGCCGTGGCCGCTGCCCGTGCGGGCTGGTGGTGACCGCCTGCCTGCCCCCTCCCGCAGTGCCCGGCGAAGTGCGGGGAGCGGGGCGTGGTGACCAGGGACATCCGGTGCTCCGAGGACCCGCATCTGTGTGACCCCAGCACCCGGCCCGTCGGAGAGAAGAACTGCTCCGGCCCTCCCTGCGACCGGCAGTGGACTGTCTCCGACTGGGGGCCGGTGAGGCTGGGGCCAGGGACTCGGTTTCCCCCAGGTGGCCCCCACTGCCTTCTCTGGAGAAGATGCCCATGGAGTCGGGGGGGGGGGCCTGTCCTGGAGCACGGCGCGGGGAGGAGGGGACCCTCGCTGTGTGTGTGTGTTTTTCATGGAACATGTGTTATTTCTGTAATTAGAACAGAAAATGTTATTTAAAATGTGGTTGCCAGGGCAACCACTCTCCCGGGGCTGCTGGGAGCCTCTCCTCTCCCAGGAGAATGGCGCTGGGGGCCTGGTGGTGTGGCCCGGCCGCCGACCCGGCCCCTCTCACCCCTGCAGTGCAGTGGGAGCTGCGGCCAGGGGCGAATGATCCGGCACGTGTACTGTAAGACCAGCGACGGGCGGGTGGTACCAGAGTCCCAGTGTCAAGTAGACAGCAAGCCCTTGGCCATCCACCCGTGCGGGGACAAGAACTGCCCTGCCCACTGGCTGACCCAGGACTGGGAGCGGGTGAGTGCCCGAGGACAGGGGGCTGGGGGCCCGGGGCCCGACGACAGGGGAGCAGAGGATGCAGGGATTCAGGGAAAAGGACACAGCTCACTGGAAAAACAAGCCATGGGGTGTCCCGTGCTCCCTGTGCCCTCCCCGGGCCTCCCAGCCCCCCGCGTGGGCCACCAGGGGCGGGCTGTGGGCTGTGTGCACAGGACTCACTGTGCACCCTCACAGCCGGTTGGCCTTCCCTACCAGCTCGCCCTCGTGTCACTACCCTGCCACCCCAGCCCTTTGATCCCCTGGAGCCAGCAGCCAGCAGGAGACAGTTGCTCCTCCGCTAATGAGCTCTTGGCCACACCCTTCGGGCCAGTCCTCCTCTGTGTGACCCCTCCCGGGGGCAGTCCTCCTCTCCCGGAGAGTCCTCCTCCGCTGATGACCGTGGGAGGGGCCGGGTCCGGCTGGCCTTGGGGCCTCCGGGGCTGACCCCCTGCCTGCCCTTGCTCCAGTGCAACACCACCTGTGGGCGGGGCGTGAAGAGGCGGCTGGTCCTGTGCATGGAGCTAGCCAACGGGCAGCCGCAGCCGCGCAGCGGGCCCGAGTGTGGCCTGGCCAGGAAGCCGGCCGAGGAGAGCACCTGCTTCGAGAGACCCTGCTTCAAGTGGTACACCAGCCCCTGGTCCGAGGTGAGCACCCGCCCGCCCGCCAGTCCCTGCCAAGGGCCCCCAGCTTGAGGCTGGCACGGGCCTCTGCCGCCACTTCCAGGAAGTCTTCTCTGACTGCACCTCTCCGGGCGCCAGGGTGTGCAGATAGGTGTCCCACCTCGTGTCCCACCCGGATGCTTCGGGACAAGGCCTGTGGTGTAGGCAGGGACACTGGGCTGGGTAACAGGCAGAAACTCCTGCTGAAGGGGGCCTCAGGATGCCAGCTGATAGAGCTGGGGTCTTGAATCCCCTTACACAGGGCCCCACAGCCCGAGGGTCTTCCGTCCCCTTCCAGCAGGAGGGGGCCTGTGCCCCCCCACTCCCCCAAACCTGCAGCGGAAGAAGCTGGCTCGTGCTGACATGCCTGGTGGCTTGTCAAGGTTTCTCGGGGTGTATGGGGCAACGGCTTGGGTTCCTGAGTCAGACCTTGGTGGACCGGGGACTTCTGAATCAAAGAACACCCTGTGCCAACCATCTCAGTGACTCCAGCCCAGGGACCCTAAGGCAGGGCCCCCAGAGGAGGAATCAGCCTCAGGCAATCTCTCCACCCCGCTTCTTGTCCCAGGGGTGGAGGGGACCTCAGGGAGGGGTCCCAGGAGCTGGGGGATCCAGACACTCTTAGCTGTGGGGAGGGCTGTGGTCAGCCCGCTCTCCACTTGGGGTTTCAGGGATCCACAGCAAGTACACCGGACGTCTACTGCCCTCAGCAGTAGCACCTGTGCCCTCTGCGGGGAGGGGGAGTGCTGGGTGGTCTGTGAGGGTCCCTGGGGCTTGCTCCGGGTGTCCAGGCAGTATGACATTGGTTCTTGCCATCTCTGGCCTCAGTTTCCTCCTCAGTGACCCCCAATGCCCACGGGCTGGCAGTTCTGGTCAGGTCCCAGAGGGTCACCTGTGATGCTTCCGGACAAGGCCTCAGAGGTGGGCAGCAGTGGGGAGTGTCTGTCTGAACACAAGAGACCCAGTGTGGGTGCTCCCGGGGTTGCCCACCAAGAATGGGGTGCTCAGGGGCTCTGCTTCCCCCCTTCCAGGTTCAGATCCTCTGTGGAGAGACATAGGCAGCCCCCCTGAAAATCAGCTCCTCTCCACCAACACGTGTTCATTTCACGTTCATTCCCAAAGGACAGAGGAGGGGCTGGGGCCTCCTCTAAGGGGCCTATCTCAACCAGGGCCTCTGTATAATCGTGGCTCAGACAAACCCCCTCTCCGCTTCTGCAATGGCAGCAGGGGGTGGGGCCAGGAGCCCCAACTCAGGTGCTGTGAGGTATGCCTCCCTCTGAAGGGGGTGACTAAGAGGAAGGCCCCACGGGAGGAGGCCTGGAGGAGGGGTGTGCCCAGAGGCCTGGACAGGGGCATTTCCAGAGGCCTGGTCAGGGGCTAGGGGCCAGGAGCACATCCGGAGGCTCCCAGGACACCAGCTAAGGCGAACTGCTCTTGCTTCTTCTCCCAGCCTCCAGCCTGGCTGCCCCACAGCTCAGAGATGATGGGGGTGGAGGGGGGTGGCAGGGTCCCTTCCAGCCAAATTTTAATAGTTTCTCCCTGTGCCTGAAAGACCATCAAGGGTGGCCCCCGAGTAGTGCCTCCACCCACCCCAACCCCCCATCCCCACCCCCATGCCAGGGCCCAGCTGTGTAGGATGGTGTGGGGTCCCTGTGGGTGGTGTGGGTCACCACGTGGGGGGCGGGAGGGAGCGACCACCTGCACATCCTGGCAGGAGGACGCTGCGTATTGGGGTCAGCAGACGTCTGGGGCGTGCGGGGTTTTCCAAGGCGAACATCTGGACAGGGCGGGGTGGGCTTGCTGCCGAAGATGTCTAATTGGCCGGAGCAAACATAACGTTTTGCTGGAGGGGGTGGGGGGAAAGGCGGCGCCCCTGCTTCTTGGGGTCCTGTGTTCTGAGTCGGTGAATGGCCATGGAGAGCGCCAAGTCCCCCGCTGCTGAGCCCCGCCTCTCAATCAGAGCCCTGGCTCTCTGTTAAGCCCTCCCCTTTGGCTGAACCCCGCCCCCTCATCTGAGCCACACCCTCGCCTAGGCCCCGCCCCTTGATGAAAACCAGGCCCCTGGGGAGCCCGGCTCTCTCAGCTGAACCCTGCCCCCGGAGCGAAGCCCCCCCCCCCCCCCCCCCCCCCCCCCCCCCCCCCCCCCCCCCCCCCCCCCCCCCCCCCCCCCCCCCCGTTGTCGTTCTCCAGCCCAGTCCCTTCATCCGAGCCCCACCTCTTGGACTGAACCCCATCCCTCAGCGGAGCAAGCCCCGCCCCTCAGCGGAGTCCCTCCTCTCCGCCCCACATTCTTCCTTGACTGAGCCCAACCCCTCACGCGAGCCCCGCCCATTCTGGAGCCCCGTCCCCTCTTCCCGCAGTGCACCAAGACGTGTGGGGTGGGCGTCAGGATGCGTGACGTCAAATGCTACCAGGGCACCGACATCGTGCGCGGCTGTGACCCGCTAGTGAAGCCGGTGGGCAAACAGACCTGCGAGCTCCAGCAGTGCCCCACGGAGCCTCCTGGTGAGTGGGGCGTCCCCAGGGGCCTGCTGGACGCAGGGGTGGGAGCAGTAAGGGGTAGCTGGCCCTGGGGCTATGTAGGACTGGGGTCCGGTACTGGGGTCCACAGTGACTCAGCCAGCATGGAACGGTGCTGGGCACATGAGAAGCGGGGTGGGAGGGACAGGTGGACACTGGCGCTGGCGGGGCCCACTTTGGCAGGGACCCCTATTCTGCCGAGAAAAGTTACTGGAGGTGTGTGTGTGGAGGTGGAAGGGGCTGTCACACCCATCTGCCCACAGGTGGTGGGGGGCAGCGGTACTCCTGATGCCTATGCCTTCCACCGCCCTCTCCCCAGACGACAGCTGCCAGGACCAGCCAGGCACTAACTGCGTGCTGGCCATCAAAGTGAACCTGTGCAGCCATTGGTACTACAGTAAGGCCTGCTGCCGCTCCTGCAGGCCCGCGCACTCCTAGACCTGGGCCCTCCCAGAACCTTCCAGAAGCTCACCACCACCGGAGGGAGAGCCCCACCAGTGCACCAGGCCTTTTCCTCAGCCCAGAGGGCCAGTCGGTGCCTAGGGCCACCTGGCCAGAGGAGGACATTGTATACAGGATCGGGAGGACTGTGTTTGGAGACCCCAGCCCTCCACAGTCAGTGCTGCCCCCCACGTGCCTCATCCTGAGATCCCAGGGTCCAAAGCCACAGGAGGGGGTGACCGCCACGTCACATCCGGCCCACGTCTGGGCCAGCCCTCTCTCTCTGGAGGGCCCAGGGCAGCGAGAGGACGAGGGGCTTCCGTCCATGATCCTGCAGGAAGCACAGGGGCCCCAGGACTTTCTGATCCTCAGAGCGGCCTCTCTCCCTCCGGGCTGGGGGCAGCAACATGCCCCCGTCACCCCTGCCACTACTCACCTGTGTAAGTTAATAAAGTGTAGTATTTATGGTGCTGGCTCCGATTTCACGGAGATGCATTTGGGTGGTATGGCGGCCTTCCAGAACTGAGAGCCCAGCCCAGGTCTGGATTCAAGGGGCGCAGGTGACCCTGGGGCCTGGGGTTCCACCCTCTGTGTGGGACAGCTCTGGCTCCCCTGGGCTGCCGTGTCCTTGCGGAGAGACCTGATCACACTGGCGCTGGACTGGCTGGGGAGAGGTCCGGGCAGCTTGAACCTAGCCCACAGAAGACACCATAGGGTCCTTGGTGAGAGACGACTGATTTATTTGCTCACGTGCCCAAGAGTGTGTCCCCACGGACCCAGGTGGAGCTGAGTGAGTTGGGATCACAGGGTGGTCCTTTGTTCTGTCAGAAACCACAGAGGACGGGCACCAGGAGAGGATAGAGGAAACGGAGGGGCAGACAGCCACAGGAAGTACCACCTCCTGCCCGCCCACCCCTCCCCAAGCCCACCCCCCTCCCCCCCAAGCTAGTGCAACAGAAATAAACTCAGCGGGACTGGATGGGGGGGAGGGGGCGGAGTGTGGGTGGGGCTGAGGTTCCAGGAGTCCTGGAAGGAATTCTATGAATTAGCCTGTCCAAACCCCAGAGGGAGGAGACAGGAAAACAGAGATGGTGAAGCTAGACCTTCACCATGGACCCTGCCTGGTGCAGACCAGGTGGCCCCTTGCCCAGCAGGGTGTTCCAGTGTGCACTTTAGAGAGGCCACTTGTCCTCAATGCTGGTCTTTAGGGAGAACCTGGCCCACTCTCCCTGGGGTTCTACAGCAGGGGAGGAGAGGAGAGGGACTTGACCTGGGGGTGGAGGTGAAGTTCTTGGAGAGGAGGAAGTCCAGAGAGGGCAGATGACATTCTGGAGGGAAAAACTCTTGCTGCCAAGTGGGCTCAGTCTGTATCCTGGGTGAGTGGCCTTGGGCTGAGGGCCTGCCTCTGGGTGCTAACCCTCAACCCTGAGCTGAAGTGGGGAGCTGGGAGGGGCTTGGGATCCCTGGGAGGCTCAACCCTAGTGGAGCCTGGCTGGGAGCACGCCTGCTGGGTGGGGTGTCTTCATGACACAGCATCAGTCTCAGGCTGGTTGGAGTTCTGAAGGGGCCTGGGAGCTCCGGGGGAGTTCAGGGGTCAGCTCCACCACCCCCCCACTAGCCTCCCCACCCCCCCAGTGGGCTGAGGACTGGGATGTGTATCTGCAGACACACCAGGGTGGGGGAGGTTGGGGCACAGCTTCCTCTTTGCTTGGCTGGTGCCTCCCACAGCTTCAAGGAGGAATCTGTCCTTCAGGGAGGAGACAGTTCATGCCGCAGCAGGGCAGACGCGGGGCCGAGGCTGGAGTGTGTGTATGCGAGTGTGTGAAAGAAGGCGTGTGCACGTGAGTAACTGCATGTAGGTAAGGGGACGTATGTGAGTGCACGTTCATGTAGAAACTGAGTAGGTATGTGTGTGGGAGGATGCAGGTGACTGTGTCAGTGTGTGTATGTGTGTGTGGTTGCGTGTCAGTGAATGAATGTGGGTGACTGTGTGTGAGTATGGGCGTGAGAGAGGTGTGTGAGTGAATGAATGGGGTGTGGGGGTGAGAGGGGGCCAGGTTCGGGGGCCAGAGTGCGGGTCTGGGGTGCTGAACTGGGATCAGCGGGAGGTCTGGACTGCAGGGGCTGCCAGAGTCAGGTGAGCCACCCGGACCAGGCACAGGTGGGAGGGAGGAGGCCCAGCGACCGGGGCCACCACAGAGACGCCCTTGCCCTGCACATTTTCAAAGGCCAGGGGCTCCCTGCCTCGCCCCGGCCCAAGGCCCCTGTGCCTCTGCCATGCCCCGCTGGCGCCCAGAGCGCCCCCGCCGGGCCAGGAGCCCGGGCCCCGGCTCCCCCGCGCGCAGGCCGTGCGGGCAGCTGCCATGCGGTCAGACGTCGGTGCTGATGCTGCGGCTGCGGGAGAAGGCCTCGCGCATGGCCGAGAGGCGGTTGGGGTTGAGGGCCTGCAGGCCCCCGAAGGCGCCGGGCGGCAGCTCCACGTCCTCCTGGCTGATGCTGCGGTAGGCCACGCGCTCGCCCCCGTTGCGCACGCCCTCGTCCTCGGGCTCCTGCAGGAAGAAGGTGGGCGGCTCGTAGTAGGAGCAGCTGCGGCAGAGGGCGCGGCTCTGCGGGGACTTGTGGCTGAAGGAGGTGGCGGCGGTGGGGTAGGGCGCCGGCCCGTTGGTCAGCACGAGGTTGCGGTTGGAGTGCAGCGGGGGCAGGCTCGAGTGCACCGCGTAGTCAGGCTCCTCCTCGTCATCGTCCTCCTCCTCGTCCTTCTTGCAGCAGTAGTACTGTGGACAGAGGCGGGCGGTGACAGCGACGCTCCGCCCCCGAGCCCCCACGGGACTTCCCGCCTCTCAAGGCTAGCCTCCTGCTCTGGGGAGGCTCCGCCCCCCCATAGACTCCGCCCTTGATCTCCGGTATGCCCCGCCCACCAGGAAGGCACGCCCACTGCTCTCTAGGATGTCCCGCCTCTGCTCTCCGGCACACCCCGCCCCTTCCAGAGACTCCGCCCCCGCTCTCCAGCACACCCCGCCCCTCCCACAGGCCCCGCCCCCGGCTCTCCGGTACACCCCGCCCCCTCCCGCAGCCCCGGCCCGTACCTGGAGCCGGCAGTAACACAGTACTGCGATGATGCAGAGTAAGATCACTGTGGCCAAGATGCCCCCGGTGATGACCACGGTGCCGGCTGTCATCCGCCCCCTTCTCCATCAACAGCCTGCAACACACACACCTTGGGCCTCGCAGCCTGTGGCCTGCCACCCCCCAAGCCCCCGGCCGTGTAACACGGCAGGCAGGAGGACCCCCATGGCTGCCTAGCCCTCCCTTTTCACGCCTCCGTGGACGGCTTCGTCTGGGCGCCACTGCCCAGGCAAACCACGCACATCACACGGTTGCTAGCCGGCTGCTGTGCCCCGAGCCCAACACGCCCCGACACGCCATGAGTTCGATGTGGACTCAGTTCTCCCTCGGGGGAATTCCCCACTGGGATCTTTCTGGCAGTAAAAAGGCCCGTCTTTCTCCCGAGAGTGGCTGGGGGTATCGGCTGTGCACCAGGTTAACAGCCCCAAGCTCCAGCCGGCTGCTCCCGCCGGACACCCCTGTGCTCCCTGCTGTCAGATGCACTTTCTGCAGCAAGCTTCGACTGCGTCACCCCCTGACCCCTTCTGGTCTGCATGCGCAGGCAATGGGGGCAAGTGGGGGTACAGGGAGTCTCCCTTGGGACTTCCCTGAGTCACGAGGAACTGCACGTGCAGCCCTCTGCTTTGAGACCTCTTACTTTCAGTTCCACAGACAGTGTCGTGCTGGTGGCTCTGTTCTCAGGAGTTCACCTGCAGCGCAGCCTTCCAGGGTGACGTACTGTGACACCGGCCGCGGTGCCCTCTCCAGCCTGAGCGCAGCCCCCTTCACCTGCTTCCCCTGTTCACTTTCAGACTGACGGCAGAGACCTGGGGCCACAAGCCCGCTGGCTTTCCGGGTCTCACCTGTCCTCCCAAAGATTGCCTCCCAGTGGGGTCTCCGTGGGGGAACTGTCCCGTGGGGTCTCAAGGGTATGGCTTTCAGGAAGCAGGGGCCAGACTCAGCTTCCGAGGCAGGTGGGTGGGGTGTGTGTGGGGGGGCGGCTTGGATGAGTCGCCCCCGCCCCCTCCAGCTGGCTGTTCCAGCTGCCCAGCTATGTCTTCTCTCCCTGACGTCAACAGGCGTGCCGTTTTCAAATGTTCTCTGGGGTGCTTCAATAGCATTGCTGGAGCTCAGTGTGAGGGGCTTCGGGTTGCACAGGGAACCTGGGTGCCGCGGGGATAAGCACTCAGCAGTTGGCGGCCCCAGCATGTCCCGAGAGCCATTCTCCCACAGAGTGGACGCCACAGCAGGGGGTGCCTTAGGGGACCTGCTTTCAGTGCCTTTTCAGGACGGATTCTTATCAGTCTGACCCGGAAAGTCTTCCTGATGGGAAATGTTGGACCAACCTAGATGGGGAGACCGGCTAAGAAGTGGGGATCCATGACGTCTTCCCTCCAGCCCCCTCTGACCAGCTCCCTGAGTGTGGCCCTCGCTGAAGTCACAGAATCCTCATCCCTGCCATGGTCAGCTTCAGGCTACCCATGGAAACAGGTTTGGGCTCTGGGCCCCAGCCAGTCCCTGCTGGACAGAAAACTGCAGCCCCTGGGGGTGGACAGGGAGGAGAGGACCTTTCTCTAGATAGGTACAGCGAGTAAGACTAGGAGATGTCGCCCCTGAGGAGGGCTAGCTGAGCTGCAGGTGGCCGAGTCCAGGTGCAGGGTCAGTTTCTGTCGCCAGAAGGCCAGACTCTACCCTGTCCCCACCACCACGGGCACTCAGCCCAGGTCCACAGGGCAGCAGGCTGTGGTCTGGGGCTCCCTGACTCAGGACGACCTGGAGGGAAGTCCCCTCCCCTGCAGGACAGTGAACTGTGGCCATTGGTCAGGGAGAGTGACCCCCGCATGCCCGCATCTCCGTTCACTGCCATCCCCCTTAAAAATGGGGAGAGCACTAAAGTCCATCTGAGGTGGCCCCACCAGTCTGACTCTGGCAACCCGCTGTTCTTCTGGGCCCGGCTCCCCAGGGCAGGCCGCCTGGTGGTGAGCCAAGGAGGGTGCTGGCCCAGGCTGGGTGCCCAGGGCTGTCAGCAGCCCTGACTCTGACACGGGCGCCCAGTCCAGCTGGACCGCTCTGCAGACAGACACATGCTCGCCGCCACGAGGAAGCAAGGTCCAAGGGTGGGTGCCAAACCCCGCAGACAGACACACAGGTCCTGGCCTGACATCGGTGGGTCCCAGAGAGGGGCTCCTGCCACCCGATGCTCTCGATGCCTGCCTTTCCTCCTTCGCCAGGAAGTCTTCCTGGTTCCTTCATGCACACCTCTCTCTCACACACATGCATGTGCACGAGTACACACACACACACACACACACACACACACACAGCTACCCCGAGCCCCTGTCCACTCAGCAGGGAGAACTGTTCTTGGTTTCTTGCTTGTGTCGTCCCAGTGGGGGTAGGTCACCAGGCCTTTCCTCGGCGTTACCACAGTGGGTTCGATCTGCAAAAACCTTCAGATCTGTGGTGACCACGAGTTGTCTACCATTGGGACCTCGTGCACCTCACAGAATCTCCCAATGCCAGCGCTGGGACCCTACCTCCCCTGTCCTCTATCAGCCGTGGAACAAGACAAGGGCTGGACATGGGGCCCTCCTAATCCCACACCCAGGCCCCCTCGGCCGTGACATGTGACCTGCATTGCAGGGGTCTACATCCTGCCACCTACCCAAAGGGGACCCCAGGCCAGCGGTCTCTCCCTGCAGCCTCAGCTCCTCTGACTGAGGAATAGGGCTGGCGGGCCTTCTGCCGGCCGCTGTCTCACTGCGTCACAGAGTCACTGCCCAGGAGCTGGGCCGGGCGACCTTGCCAGGGAGTTCCATGTGTCCATGTCCCCCAGAGGCCAGCCCTGCGCCTGAGACCAGAGACGGGGCAGGCCTGCAGGTGAAGTGATGTGCAGCCACCTGGGGGCTGGAGAGATACCTGGAGCTGGCTCTCCAGATGGTCCGAGGACCCACCGAGGGTTTGGGGGACTGGCGTGAGGAGAGGTGGCATGGGGGACATATCAGCCTCAGGGAAGGCTCAGAGGCAGCTCAGGCCTCAGTGCGGGCAGCCACTCCTCCGTCCACTCTGCCTGGAGTTTCCACGCAGGCAGCAGCGGCCAGCCCAGGCGGTTTGGCCGGGATCCTGCTGAATTGCTGATCGGCCCCCTGGGGCCGTAATGGCTTTACAGCTTTATAAACGGCTGTGCTTCCTGTTCCCACCCCTGGCTGGGAGGGGGGCAGCCGTCCCCCCTCCACTGCCCACGTCTCATGTCTCCTGCTGAGGGAAACACCTGGCTGCAGAGCCAGACGGTGGCCTCACCTGCCCTCCCCACCCCCAGCCTCCCCAGGCACGGCTGGCATCACTGCCATTGCTCTGCCCTCTGGACCTCCCCAGCCGGCTGCTAGACTCCTGGTTTTCTTGTCCCCTTGCCCTCTCCCCTTGCACAGTCCCTACCCCCACCCCAGCGCACCCCCTGCCCCGGTGCACACCCTCATTGCCCAGTGCACAGGCTGCTCCGTACTGTCCCCAGTCACCCAGGCTGCCCAGGAGAGGCCAACCCTGCATCCTCAGAGCCAGCTGGGGACCATCGAGCCCAGTGTCTGCCCAGCCTGCTGGGCTCCAGGCCCATGGGGGACAGCTGCTAAAGTACAGAAGTCTCGGCCCCCCAGAGCTGAGTGGGGCCGGGGTCTGCTTGCTTGAGAAGGCCCCTCTGGCCTTGTGATGGCCACACTAGTGTGGGCTGGCCACTGCTCCTTCCTAGAAGGAGGGACTGAGGCCGAGACCCCCGTGAGAGCCCCTGCCCCAGAGCCAGGCGCCTCCCCACCCAAACACAGCTGTCTGGCCCGGGAAGCCCAGGGCCCGTCCTCCGCCGCCCATGCACAGGAACATGGGCTGCTCGGTTCCCGTCGAGACCGCACCAGCCCCCCTCCCCCGACATCTGTTCCTCATTTCACGCTCCAAGGGCTCCCGGCTTCTTGCGCTGGGCACCGGCTCCTGAGGGGGCTCTGTGGCGCGACGGTGGTCCCGCAGGAGAAGGGGGCCGCCAGGGAGCAGGGCCAGGGCTGCAGCGGGCACACAGCGGGCACTCAGCAGGCTGAGCAGGGGGTGGCTCTGCCTGGGGAGCGGGTTGCGTCTCCCTGCCTGGGGAGGGCGGGAGGCTCAGCACCATCATGAGAAGCAGCAGCACTGTGGCCACACGTCTTCCCTGGGATTGTTCCCCGCCCCCCCCCAACACACACACACACCAGCCCTGGGCCTGCGTGCCCCCTTCCAGCCTCTGAGGTCCCTGGCATTACCGGAGGGAGGCTGCCCAACAGACACAAGACATAAATGCTGCTAGAGGCAGGCCCACGAGGTGTTTAGGCACATACACCCAGGGTGTCCGGGAGCAGTGGCAGGGAGCAGACCAGGCCCCCCACAGGGGCGCTCACTATCCTAAAGGCTTATGGGGTTAGAGTGTGGCCTGAGGGTCCCTGAGTGAGCTGCAAAGGTGGACCGGCCTGTGGGTGGACCGGCCGGTGGCTTGTGGGGGCCCCTGCCAGGAGGGCACCGGGGTGCATCCACCTGGGCTGGGCAGGGACAACTCCACTGGCAGGTCTCCCGAGGTGCTGAATCTCAGAGCCTGCAGGCCAGGTCAGGGGTCAGGAGGAGGCTGCCCATTGCTCCCCACCCAGTGCAGCCCCATCATAGCCTGTCCCTGAGACCTGGACCGCCGGTGTCCGGGCTCCTGGCTCCCATCTGCTGGACAGAGGCATAGCCCCAGTTCCCAGCTGACCCTGCAGGGGTGCACACAGAGGCCCTGAAGGAATGAGGGCAGGGTCAAAGGGCATCCCAGAAGGGGTGGGAGGAGAGGATGGGAGAGACTCCACACCCAAGGCCCGGGTGTGGCGGTCATGTATTCGTGATGTCAATTTCATGATTGAGATGTAGGGATGGAGCCTGGCCTGTTCATCTGGAGATAGCCATTGAGTAGCCAATGAGGCCTCTGTGTGGGCATGGCTTTCTCCTGAGACTTCTGGGAAATCTCGCGGTGTTTCCCTGGTGGAGATGAGAGGCTATCTCCCCAATTGTTGGGAGTCAGTCTCAGAGACGACGAACTGTGGACAAGACAAGATGGCAGCATCCGAGGAGCTGGAAGAGCTGGAGGAGAAGCCACACAGCCATACCCTGATGGAGCCAGACCTCTGAAGCTGGAGAAACCGCATGGAGACCCCTGCCAGCTACCACCACTGGATGCTGTTGATGGACCCTGAGCCCTGGAAGCAAGGAGCCATGGGGAGACCCCTGCCAGTGCTGGGATTCTGCACCCACTGACCTGTGACTTCCTGAGTCGGAAGGAGATTTTGTAGACTGGTATCGGGCATATGGGCTAATATCAGACTTATGACTTTGAACTGGACTGGGGTGGGATGTTTTCTCAGTGTTCACGTATATAAACCGTACCCTTATATCCATATGTGTGTCTATGAATTTGTTTCTCTAGTCTACCCAGACTCACACACCAGGTGTCTGCTGACAGCCCCATGGCCACTACAGGGCAGCCCTCGGAGGAACTGGGCTTCCTGACCCTCTGGGGTCCATGCAGCCCCCTTGGCGTGGGGCAGAGGGACTGCCAAGTTCCTGGGGGTAAAGGAACTCCCAGCGGGTGAAAGGCTCTGCTGGACACGAGTGGCTGGAGGGCCTGAGGCTACACACAGGTCTGGCTGGACCGTCCACACCCCGAGGCCGGTGGCCAAAGAGCAGGTGAAGGGGGGCCGCAAACTTTCAATACGAACAGGCCTCCCTGACCCCATCCCTCACCGCCACAGCAGAATTCCCCGAGAGCATCCCTGACGCTTCTCAAGCAAGTGGCATCGCCATGAACTGAACAGTACCTGCAGGTGATCCATCCCTGTCTACATCCTAAAACAACCTGGACTGGGGGGGTTGGGTGGGGGCGGCCGCCTGGCAGGAGACAAGACTCTGAGGCAGCAGGTGGGTGGGGTGGGGCCCTTCTCACCACACACTGTCTCTTCCTGCCTGGGTCCTTGTCAGGGCCTGTCCCCGGGCCTTGGGTTTCCTGAAACCCCCACCCTCATCCGCCATGCACCCTGAGCAAGCCTGTCCTGATTCCCGCTTTCTTGGGTCTTGAAGCATCAGTGTCCGGTCTCTACGAGCCCACACGCAGGGGGCAGTGGGGATGTGAGAGGCTGCAGACAGCCCTGCAGGAGTGGCCCCAACACTGGGGCCTGCAGGACAGGGTTGGGGGGCTCCAGGGTGAGAGGGGGCACTGGGAAGAGTGAGCAAGCGTGGAAAGGGTTTGTGCAAAGACCCAGACGCAGAGGCAGGAGGCTCTCGCTGCCGGACACTCCCCTCTGTCTGGGACAGAGGAAAGTGTGTGAGGGACCTGACCAGACAGGCCGGGCCTCCATGTCCAGCCAGGTTCCTCCCCACCCCTGGCCGCTCCCCTGGGCTGCATCTCAGCCTCCCCTCTGGGGGACGTCCGCCTGGGACGTCTCGTGGGGGGGCTGTGGGGCGACTCTGGAGGACCATCCGAGGACCACCCTGGGCTCCCAGGCCCTCAGGATGAGGCAGGGTAAGACGGGGTGGAGCTGGCGACGTGGGCTTCTGCCTCGGGGAAGGGTGAAGGGAAAAGTCGAATGCGTTTCTAAAAAGAACAGACAAACAGTAAATAAATATAGACACACCAGTGCCAGCTGTTCACCAGGTTGTCAAAAGTTTCCATGGCTACAGCGGCAGGCTGCCTGTGCTGAGGTGGGGAGGGGGCTTAGACATCCTCCAGCTGAGATCCAGGACTCTCTGTGCAACCCCGAGTTCACGATGAGTCTCAGGTGTGTCTTGAAGCCAGGGTTGGGCTCCCAGAGGAGTCGGGGGGCAGGCCCTCACCCTTGTTTCCTGGGCAGAAGTTGGGGATCAGGGTAGGGTCCTAGGAAGGGCAGGTCTGCGGGGCTAGGAGCCTGCTGGGGTACCAGACACCGAGGTGTGACACCCCTCCCTCATGAAGGCCTGATGGCAGCTGGCGGGGGGGTGCATGCCCAGAGGGCTCAGCCTAGAGATCCCCACCTGGGCTCCCTTCTGTGCCTGGAACAGGTGGGGGTGCCCTGTGGGGGGAGTTGATAAACGGCACTCTGCAGAGTCCCCCCCCCCGAAGTGGTCTCCCCACATCTGTCCCCATACCCCTTCCTTCAGCCCCCACAGGTCCATCCCCGGACCTCATACCCCACACCGACAGCCCAGCCCCCTCCCAGCAATGGGGCCCATCTCAGCTCGGACCTGCCTCCTGGGAGCTCTCTCTGTGGGACTGGGGTGAGGGGGGGGGGCAGGGGGAGAGTCTACCTCTGCCAGCTGTGCCCGAGTTCTGGTCCCAGCTCTCCTCCCGTCCACCTGCCCCTGCCCCCCACCCCCCCACACACACCTGAGAATGGCCAAGGGTCCCAGAGGGGAGCCTGGAACCTGTGAAGGGCCAGGTGCAGACACTCAGCAGAGAGGCCTGGCCATCTACTGCTGATGTCGGTCATGAGAACCCAGGTGGAGGGTGGAGGGGCGCCTGTGGGGTCCCTGGAGGGGGTCCCTGTGGGGGTGGATGCTGTGGGGGAGACTGTGGTGTCCCTTGGGGGTGCTATGGAGATACTCTGGAGGGGGTCCCTGTGGGGGGGCTGTGGATTGATGTACCGCTAACCCAGGCCATCGGAGACCCTGTGGAGTGAACCTCTGCCCTGATTAGGACTGGGGGCAGGGCAGCATGAGCGGGAGTCAACTCTCAGGCCAGGGTGGGTGTCGGGGACAGAAACCCCAGAGGCAGGGGGAGAGCTGGGCACTATGGGACCCCGGAGTCAGAGCCCCCACCCCACCCCCACCCTTGTGGAGCCTTTAAACCTGAGACCCATACTGTCACCACCCCTCCTAACCCCCACCACAACGCTCAGAGCTGGCGTGGGGGACACAGGCAGTCTCTGCTCCCGAGAAGATGCCCAGCCTTGGCAGGCCCAGGGGCAGGTCTGCTCCGCCCTGTGGAGCCGAGCCGAGGGGCACAGCAGCAACGCACTCAGCAGCCAACAAGAGGGTGGCAGTTCAAACCCACTCTGAGGGGGAGAGATGAGGCCGCCTGCTTCCTCAAGAACTACAGCCCCAGAGCCCCGGGGGCACCGTGAGCCGGCATCCCCTCCATGGCAGTGGGTCTTTGGTTGAGCTTGAAGTCAGCCCCAGGGCAGGCTGCCCCTGCCACCTCCCTTCTCTGTCCCCCTCCCTCCTCGTCCACTCCTCCCCATCTGTCTATAGCCAGCTGTGTCCGGGGCCACCTGCTGTGCTGCCAGCCGTGGAGACACCCGCCCGTCTGCTCGGCGACACCGGGGGACCCGGCGATTCTGCCAGTTTCCAGGCACCCGGGCCTCCAAAATGTCTCCTGCAGCCAATGCCCTGTCTTTGGGAGCACACGGTCCTGTTGACTTCTTTCCAACTGCCATTTTCCTCTTGAAAACGTGGGCTCAGCTGTTTGTCGGTGGGCATGGGGCTGCAGCCAGAAGGAGGGGGTGCCTCAAAAACCATGCAACTTTTAGGAACTGGCATTAGGAGCTCTTTGAGCTGCACCCTGAGGACCCCATGTGCCCGGCTGTCCCCTCTGCCCTCAGCTCGCCATCCCCTGAGGACTGGAGCCCTCTGAGCCACAGGAGAGAGCCACCAGGGCACCTCCACGGATGGGCAGTGGGGGTCTGCCACCCCACGTGCAGGGGGAACCCTGGCTCAGGACCCTTCCATGGGACCAGTGGGGAGAGCCACTGGAAGCTGGCCACCAGGGCTGGCCTTGATGGCCGGGGGTCACAGCAGCTTTCCCAGAGAGCTGGTCCAGACAAGGCTGGGCCCAGCCAGAGGTCAGTCTCCCCAAGAGATCCAGAAAGACTCAGGGTTTAGGGACGCTGACACCCATGGAGTGGAAAACCCAGCATACTTTGGGGACCTGCCCACCCCTAATGGAATCACTGGCGGTGGTCTTCTGTTGGCCGGGGCATCTCTGAGAACACAGGTGGTCGGTGGACATGGGATGTGGGGCACCCACCAGAAAGCTGTCCCCCGAGGTCCCAAGAAAAGGCATTTTGCACAAAGGGCAAGGTCCATCTGCTGCCTGGCCGGTGCCGATGACGCCTGTGTCACCGCTGCTTGCCCTCTCTCTGAGCAGGTCCTGGCGCAGCGTGCCCCAGACTGAAAGCCAGATTCCGCCATTGAGCGGATGCGCCTCACATGACACTCTGGGGCAGGGCGGGACTGCCCCGTGGGTCTCCAAGGCTGGGGCTCTCCACAGGAACGGGAAGGCTTGCTGTTCTCCCAGGGAGCAGCTGGTGGTTTCAAACCCCTGGCCTTGCGGCCGGTGGCCCAGGGTGCAGCGTGCTGCGCCGCTGACTTCTGGAAGGGGGCGAGGGTGGCGCAGGGCTCTGCGCGCGTCCTGAGCTTTATGCAACATCAGTGGGCCCTCGCGCGGGCCCCAGGGCCATGCAGAGTGGACGGTGTCGCAGCAAATGCGACGAGGAAGACGCCCCTCCCACCGCAGGGGCGCTGCTTGCTGAGATGCGTCGGAACCCAAGAAGCTGCGGGGCCGCATCTGTTTGCCTTTGAAACGCTCAGCCCCAGAGAGAGCTAGGAACACAGAGAAATCTCCGCCCAGCACCCCCGGCCGGGCACCCTCTTGGTCTCTGCTGCAGTCGGGTCTCCTTGGTTGACAGCTGCAGCCTCCTGTGAGGTCACTAAATCCCTGCCCCCTCCTCACCCGCCCTCCCGGACCTTTCAGGGCCCAGACTCAGCTCCAAACTCACAGCTCTCAAGTCGATGCCGATGCCAACTGACATACAGCTACTCTGCAGGACAGGGCAGAACTGACCCTGTGGGTCTTCCAGAGGCTCACTCGCTAAGGGGACAGAAAGCCCTTTCCCAGCAGGCCAACTGGTGGTTTTGAACTGCTGACCTTCCCGGTGGCAGCCAACACGTGACCATGACACTGCCTGGGACCCTTGGACTTGGGTTGGTGGGGGAGGGTGGGGAAACAGCCCCAAGGGGATTACTGCAGACTCTGCATGCACCACTGTTTGATGTGTGTGTGTGTGTGTATTGCTTTTGAAATAGAAATCTGTTTAGTAATTAGGGGAATTCTCGTGTGGGAAGTTCCAGGAAGGTAACATTCCAGTCGACTATATTTTTAATTTCGTAAATGGGTTTGCTTGGAGCTGGCCCTTCTGCACCCAGAGTGTTTAGCCAAACAAGCCTACACACAGGTAAACACCAGAAGCTCCCGGAGCAGCTGAACGGTCCAGATGCCGCTCCTCTTCCACCAAATGGTCAAAGTTATTTAAGAAAAAATAAAAAGAAGAAGTCCTGCAGCCTCCTCGAAACCACAACGGGGCTGCGGTGCCCAGGGACTAGGAAGAAGGACCGGACGGCGGACACGCAGTGGAGGCCAGGGGGCCTCGTCCGACAGAGCGCTGGGAGGCGCTGTGGGGAGGAGCTGCACTCAAGCCGAGTCGATGTGCATGGCGTGGCCTTCGTGGATGGGGCCACGACTCTGAGCACCCGTTAGGAATCAGGCCGTGGGACGGGCGCACGTCCGAAGTGTGAATCTAAGAAAGTCAGAAGCTGTCGATAATGAAGCTGAACCCTTGGGGGGGGGGGTCGAGGTCTGGGTATCCATGAGCAGCGGTGGGCGGGCACTGCCCCTCTGGATTGGACAAGCGCATGCTCTGCTTCAGCGGAAATCAAGGTCCACGCCGCCGGGAGAAAGCCTCTGATCACCCACAAGGAAGACCAGTCACCACGACCAGCCACCGCTCCCCCAAAGGAAGACATGAACTGTTTCCATCGACATCTCAGTCTAGAATCGATCGGACAGCCATCAGCAACATGCCTTGTCAATTACGGGTGGCCGGGGTGTGAAAGTCAGAAACAGAAGGTCGGGCGCCTGGATGACGTGGCCGTGGTGAGAGAGATGACGGGGAGAACATGCAGCACCAGGGCGTTATTCAGTGAAAGCATCGCTTTCTCCGCCCCAGAGATGGCGCCTGTCCACGTGGCCCTCCCTGGATGGAAGGCACAGGGATCCGACGGGCCACGTCTGTGGGAAGAGAAGATGGAGAAGCGCTGTATCTTCCACCTGTGGAGCCGACCATCACCCACCAGCAAGTTCAAGGGGAAGCAGAGGAAAGTTGACCTACGTCCATGAGACCCACAGTAGGACTCTGAGGACGTCCTACCTGAGTGTAGAGACGTCTCCAGGGGGAGCTGATGCATCGGACACGAACGACTAAAGACCAGACAAGACCCGTGAACACAGAGCAGCTAACGAGAGTGGAAGAAAGGATGACGTCTAAGAGATGAACAGGAGATGTCATGAGGTGGCTCGGAAAGGCAGGGTTCTGATGACCGGGCACAGACCTGCAGTCAGAAAACCCCAAAGGGAAGGGCAAGCTCAGCATTTGAAGAAGAAGAAGAAGAAGAAGAAGAAGAAGAAGAAGAAGAAGAAGAAGAAGCCCCAAGATGCAATACTGGAAGATTTTATGGGCAGAATATTGCACGGAGCAAGAAGCATCCAGAGGAGATGGAAGGAATACACAGAGTCGCTGCACCAAAAGGAATCGGTCGATTTTCGACCATTGCAGGAAGCGCCTTGTGATCAAGCGGCAGCGGTGCTGAAAGCATGGCTGGAGCTTATTCTGACTCACAGTGACCCTCCAGGACAGCGCAGAACTGCCTCTGTGGCTTTCCCAGGAGCAGAGAGCCTCCGCTGTCTCCCTCGGAGCAGATGGTGGTCTTGAACTGCTGACCTTGGGGTTTGCAGCCCCACGTGCCGCCTTTGGTGAAACAAGGGAATTGAGATGTTTGAACAAAGAGATGCGGGGCTGGAAGTGCCAAGAAATCTGGGAGACGGTGACCTGGGGCACAGCCATACCTCTGCCTGCTCCGAGGATAGGGGACCCTTAAAGTGCTGAGCAAAGATGGCACTTTGAGGTCTAGGGTGTGGCTGACCCAAGCCACAATGGCTTTAGTCACCTTAGGTGCCGGCAAAAGCTAGACAGTGAGGAAGGAAGAGGAGGAAGGACGGATGCCCTTGAATGAGGGTGATGGAGAAGGGCACCTGGGACGAACAGATGTGTCTGGGAGGAAGCACAGCCAGCACGCTCCCCAGAGCCAGGGACACGCCCGTCCATCTCTCTAGTGACCCACAAGTGCATCCCAAACAAACGGTCGAAAGACGAGAGGATGGTGAGCTTCGACTCCCGGGCTTCGGGCACGTCATGGGGAGGGACCAGACCCCGGAGAGCAACCTTGTGCGAAAGAGAACAAGGCCCTCAATGAGGTGGGTGGATGTGGCGGCTGCCACAATGGGCTCAGACCGAGAAGCCATGTATGGAGGGCACGGGACCAGGTGAGGATGGTGTGGCGGAGCTGCCCCGGGCACTTAGGACCTACGGAGTCCAGGTACCAGCCTGAGAAAGGAGGGAGGCTCCGCTGGGAGAGGGGCCAGCTTTCTGCAGAGCATGGGGCTTGCTGTGCTCCAACAGGGCTGCCAGGCTTCTCCTGCCCAGTGCCCAGGTGAGCCTGGACCAGAAAAACCGATGTGCTTGATTCCATGAGGGGAGATCCTGCCTGTCTCGAGCGAGACGGTGTTTGCCACCTCCATCTCCACCTTTTGCACCACCACCTCCGTCTCCATCTTCACCTCCACCTCCACCTCCACCTCCACCTCCACCTCCACCTCCACCTCCACCTCCACCTCCACCTCCACCTCCACCTCCACTGCACAGAAGAGTTTTGAAAACGTGGCATGCACTTGCATTTACGGCTCTGCAGGGTGCTGCAAGGGAGCCCAGGTGGCACAGTGCTTCTGTATTGAAGCTCCCCACAAGGTCCGCAGTTCAAACCTCTAGTGCTCTGTGGGAGGGAGATGAGGCTTTACATGCCCTTACAGAGTGACCGTCTCAGAAACCCACAGGGGCAGTCCTACCTTCCTGGAGGGTGCCCGTGAGTCGGCATCGGCTTGATGGTGATGAGCTTGTGGACGGCGCCGGGTCCAAAGCCCAGGTCCTTTGAACCCCTCTTTTTCCACTTGTGAAGAGCGAATGCAGGGGTGCCCCCAGGGGCTAGTCGTCTGAGAGATCCTCGGGACACCTCCAGGAGGGACTGCATCTCACTGAGCTGGGGGACTTGAACTCCCTGCTATCACCTAGCAGATGCCTGAGTGTTCCAGCCAATGGGCTGAGAGGGAGGCCCCACACCTGGTCTGTTTGCACCCAGAGGGCATATAGAGATGGGGCTATTTGGAGACATCTCTAGAGAAGGCCCCTCCCCATTCCCAGAGCCTCCTCCCTGCCTCTGCTTCTGGGGTCTTCCCTGACTGCCCGGCCGGCCTGTGGGCAGACCACACTGTCCCTGCACGGCTCTTAAACACAGAGCCATGTGGCCAGGGGTTCTCGGTGACTGGCGGTTGGGACATGAGTGGCCAGGCCTTTCTTCTGAGGTGCCTGTGGACTCCCTTGGCCCTGCGGCCTTTCGGTGGGTGGCCAGGGACCACAGACCAGCTCCTCAGAAGGCGGCACCTGCACCTGCACCCACTCACTGCTCATGCAGCTCCATCTATGTCCACCCTCCCTGTGGGCACTGGCTCCCGGGGCCCAAGTGACACCCTCACCCTGGGCGGTGACCCTGGCGCTCCAGTCAGAGCAGCAGGGAGCAGAGGACAGTCAAGATCTGCTAAGACAAGGCCGCGTGAGGACCACTGCGCAGATGGCCCCGGGCCTGCATTCACGATGAATAAAAGATGGCTTACAAGCTCTGGTTTCCTTCACCAAGGAGCCATGTAGCGTCTCACTGAAGCGAATTCATTCACCGTGTGTGGAGGGGCTGGATGGGGACCGAGCTACCGTAACGCACCCGGCAGCCGTCTGCCCTGGGGCTCTGGGAATTTTCTAGAACGGCGCTTCTCAGACTCCACTGCGCACAAGATTCTCCCGGGAGTTTGTCAACGCCAGGGCTGGGGCCTAAGGAGCTTGGTTTCCGATGGACCTCAGCGGGGAGCTGAGGCGACTGGTTGGGGGACCCCTGGGAAGTGCTCGATGCTCCGACTCGGCGTCTGTGGCACATGGAGAGTCAGGGGTGTGTGTGTGTGTGTGTGTGTGTGTGTGTGAGAGAGAGAGAGAGAGAGAGAGAGAGAGAGAGAGCGCTAGCTTCCTGGGGCACAGAGAGCCATGTTCACACAAGACTGGAGTGAAGAACACGCTTGGACTGCTGTGAGTGTGACCCCCGGGGTCAAGGAGATACTCGGTGGGCCCACATGGCCGGGGAAAGGGCAGCCGTGGCCACAGCCACTGCTCTGTACCTGCGGAGTGAGTGCAGGAAGACGGAGCCTCACTGTCCTGGCCATGAGGGACAGGGCGGTGCCCCAGGGAGCAGGCGCTGGCTTGGCCCGTGTGGGCCTGGAGCAGCAGGCATGATGGTCAGGACTTGGCTGGAGGCCGGGTTCATGCTGGCCGGCTGAGCCAGAAATCACAAGGAGGGCAGGGGGAGCCTTGGTGGCATAGTGGTTGTGTGCGGGACTGTGGCCCACAGGGTTGGCGGTTCAAGTCCAGCAGCGGCTCTCTAGGAACAAGGCTGGGCCTCCTACTCTCACCAGGGCAGTGATGCCACACAAGGAGTCAGGGGAGGGCTGCCAACCCTGGAGGGGGCTTCACCTGGCAGGGTCCGTGGCACCAGGTAGATACCATCCCTGTCCCTTCATCAGTCAAGCACCTGGGCCCAGAGGCTGAGTCACTTCCCCGGGGGCCACCCAGCCTGGCCAGCTTTTGTCCACTCAGCCACGCTGTCACCCTTGGGGAATTATCTAGAATGGCCCGGTCCTCTCCCCTGGATTTCTCCCTCTTCTGCCCAGGGTTGGCCAAGCACAAGGACACAGGCGACCGCCCTGGCCACTCCTAGAAAGGGCAGGCATGACAGTCACCCAGGGGCTGGATGCTTGCCCCCTCTCTGGTGGCAGAAGCAGAAAGTCCCTGTGGAGGCCCGCTTCCAGTCCCCTGCTGCTGGGTGGCCCACCCTGAAGGTCTGCCCTGCCCCGCTGGGGGGGTGTCTGGGCCTGGCTGTAGAGGAGGCTGTAAAGGGGAAGGGGAGGAAGACAGGGCTTGCTACTGCCATAAAGAGTGATGGTCTCGGAAACCCACAGGGTGGTTTCTCTCTGTCCTGTAGGGGTCGCTGTGAGTCAGCCTCACTCCACGGCAGGGAGGCTGTGCCCACAGTAGGGCGGGTGGAGCACAGCTTTGTTGCTGAGCAGAGCCCCACCCCCAACAGGACCATCAGAAGAAAGGCCTGGAGATCTGTCTACCTTGGACACAGTTTGCTCCAAACCCCCGGCATCACCCTGTGTCGAGTCCACTGGGTGTCAGCTGGTGTGCATTTACGGGATGCAGAAGCAACGCCGGCTTGGCAGGGCTGCCTCCCCATCACCCCCACATATCAGCAGACCCCTGGCCTGGGGGCAAAGGTTTGACCCTGCCCCACTTCTTCCCACTGTCCCTCCTGGGTGGACAAGCAGCCGTGTTGCCCCTGCTCGCCCCTCCACAGGGCAGGCAAGTAAGCTCTCTGCCGCCGGTTCTGACCCAGGCCCGGCCTGGCCCAGGCTTCAGGCCTCCGCAAAGCCGGCGAAGTTCCTGCCCGCCTCTCTCTCGCCTAGAGGAATGGAGGCTTTCGCCCGGAATCAGGGACCATGGGGCCCCCTCCACAGCCTAGGGTTCCACCCCCAGAAAGCAGACCACCATACTGGGTTGAACCCTCTCCCCCCGGCCAGCAGCAGAGGTGGACCACGGCTGGAGAGGATGCGACAGCGCGTGGCTGCTGGGGGGCTTCACATCCTCCGGGAACAAAGAGTGCCTTGGGGAGGAGCCCACAGCCGGGCTGCCGGAGCCTCTGCGTGGCGGTGGAATGCAGCCGCCTCCCCAGAGAGGAGCTGGCGCGCAGAAGACACAAAGCTTGTCAAATCCCCTGGAGCTGATCCAAGGACTGAACTGAGACGCGGCCAGCCCAGCCAGTGCAGGGAGCTAGGGAGAGTGGAGCAGCCCCCCTCCCCACCCCTCCTGCCTGTGGCCAGGCCAATGTGAGGCCCCCGATTGTCCCCAAGGATGGGGGGGGCACCCCACGGTCGCAGACAGGAGACAGGGCCCAGCATGGCTGCGTGGATTTCCCGAGGTCTCGTGCTCACAGACTGCTTTCCTGACGCACGACCAGGACTTGCTACGGAGCCAGCTCAGGCGGGCGCAGGCTGAGGACACGGGCGCCGTCAGACGTGTTTCCTGAGATGCCCGGCTGCCCGCCTCACCCCTGAGCTGTCACCCTGCCTCGCTGGCTCTGCGCCTCCTTCCATGGGGACGTCGATGTGGGGAGGCCGAGGGCCCCTGCGGGGGTGGACACCTCCATGCCAGCAGTGCCTGGGTCTGTCTGCCCCTTAGAGCGAGTGACCCTGAGTGCACCCAGGGGTAGTTCTGTGAGTGGGCAGAGGACCTGGCAGGAGCTGGGCTGGCACTGAGGCCAGCTCAGAGATCTCCAAGCCCCTCTGGGGTCCCTGCGCATTGAAGTGTGAAGGAGAGCCAGGCCCCATCCAGTCCCTCCCCTCCCTCGCTCAGAACAATCAAGTGCATGTCAGCTCATAGCAGCCCACCAGGGCAGCGGAGAACTGGCCCCAGGGATCTCCAAGAGGAAGTCTTTAGGGAAGTAGAAAGTCCATGGAGCTGACTCACGGGGACAAAGCGAGGGCTGGTCCTCACAGGGACAAACTGATGACCGCTTCCCTGGACAGGTGGGAAGACAGGCAGCTATGGAGGGAGAGTGACTTGCCCAAGGTCACTCAGATGGGAGAAGTCTCCCCTGGGCCACCTTCCCTGTTGCTGGCTGTCCTGGTGCAAACAAGGGGTACTCTGGCTCGAAGCCTGGAGGGAAGGGCCCCTGGCGGGGGTGTTTCTCCGGCCCACTGCTTAGGCAGAGCAGTTGTGTGCCAGTGCTCAGAGCGGGCAGCTTGGCAGTATGTCCCCTAAAGCCCACCCACGGTCCCTGGGGCAGTGTGTGTGTGTGGGGTGGTCTACGCTCCTCCCATGCTCAGACCCTAAGCCCCTTAGGGTCAATTTCTGACAGACAGACCCCAGGGACATGGGGGAGAGCTGCCCTACTGAGTTGGGGCACACAGCCGATGGGGCACCCAGCCACACCCAGGGCGCAGGGATACCCTGCTTGTCTGTTTTGTGGCTGGAGCCTCCCTCCCCACCAGAGAGACTCCTCCATAAACAGCTGCAATAAGACGAAAGGTTCATTCCCAGTTGCCCGAGCTTCCGGGGTGGCCCCTCCACACAGCTCCACTACCTTGTGTTGTTTAGAAACCAGGTGGTGGAGACAGGGGGTCGAGGCCCCCACCCGCTGCGAGGGGGACCCACGGGTCTAAGGTGGGACATGAAGATGGACTGGAGGGAGGTGGGCTGAAAGTCAGAAGTTCTCGCTGACTCTGGAAGCCCCCTGAGAGTCTGGCTGGGCATGGATGCAGGGGAATGGGGGCAGCCCAGCCCCTCCCACCCTGACTTCTGTGGAAGGTGACAGGGGGCCTGGAGGGCTGAGGGTCCCCAGGGAGACCCGGGGTCTCAGTTTGGCTCAGATCCACGGGGCTGCCAGCACAGGGGAGAGCAGGACCTCTTTCATGTGGCCCTAGGGCTGCAGACTCCTGAGTGGTGAGGGGACTGAGCTGGAAGGGGGCCTAACATCTTCCCTGAACCTTTGGGGACTTCTCCTGGCCCTGGTCAGAAGATCCCAGCGCGTCCATCCTGTTAAGACAAGGGCAGGAGTGAAGAGGTGGAGGTAGGGATTGGGACTGAGGCTGGCATCGTTGAGTCCCTGTGTGACCTTGGACAAGTGACTAAACTTCTCTGAGCCTCTGTTTTCTCGTCTGCGAAGTGGGCCCAGAATTCCTTCCTCTTGGGTGCCGCACAGCCCTGGGCCACAGGGTGAACGCTAGAATTCTTCTCTCCCAAAGAGCTGGGCGCGAGGCAGCGAGAAGGAGAGACCCTGATGCCCAGAGGGTGCCTGGAAACTTTCCCTCCTCAGGGGCCGCCCCCTCCCCCACGCTTCCCTCTCTGCAGGGCGCACAGACCCCCAGCCCTCCGGCAGGCCCCTGCTGTCCACCCCACATGCCGCCCCCACCCCCACCTCCGCCACTTTGGGGCTGCAGGGTGGCCCGTGACGGGAGGGTGACGCGAGCCCCCGGCCGCTGCGTGCGGCCGGCTTCCCCGGCGCGCAGGAGGCAGGGAGCGGGCTTCCCGACGCGGCCTCGGCCCCCACCCGCTCCAGCCCTTACCTTGAGCCGTGAGAACAGTGCTGCTGCCGCGGGCGAGGACTTGGGCGCACTGGATGGGGCGCTTGGAGAGTGCGGCCAGGGCGCAGCCAGACGCCGCCAGGCCACGCTGCGGCCCCCCGCGAGCCCCCGGCGGGGTGATGGCGCGCGCCGAGCGCCCGGCCCAGCAGCTCGCGGCCAGGCTAGGACGCTCGGCTGGCTCCCTGCGAGCGGCGCGCGGCTGCAGCCCAGGTCCCGGCGCGGGGCGCGCGCTGGCGGGGAGAGCGCGCGCTCGAGCGGGCGGGAAGCGCGCGCCGCGGGCTCGTGCGCGCCGCCGTCGGGGGCTGCGGGAGCGGCGGGAGCTGTCCCTGGTGCTGAGGGCTGCTGGCTCTGGGGTGGGCCAGCACCCGCTCCCGAGGGCCCCCACCCCCTCACCCGCGTCCCCCGGGCCTGACCTGCCTCCTGGCGTCCTGGGTGTCCACAGCATCGGGCTTGGGAGTCGGGATGGAGCTGGGGTCAACAGGGCGACCTTGGGGCAAGTCCCCAGGCCTCTGGCCCCCTGGCAGCAGGGATCAAGGTGGGTCTGAGAAGAACTTCCACCCCGTGGAGGGACCTAGTCACCCTGGGTGTTTAATAAACGCAGTCCCTTCCTTTTTCTTGGTGAGCACCTGACACCAGGGTCCAGAGCTGGGGGACGCACCTGACTGTTCTGGGGGTGGGGGTGTGCACACTTGGGTCCCTGCGCCTGAAAGCAGTCCTGGTTGGCAGTGGTCCTCTGTCCCTATGAGCAGAGGGTGCAGCCAGGGTCCCTGAGCTGAGACCTCCTTAGCTCAGTACCCCCCACAGAGCGGGACTCCCTTCTGTGGGTTTCTGGGACCCTAACTCTGCGGGAGTTGAGAGCCCGTCTTTCTCCTCGGTGTGGCTGGTGGTTTTGGAACTCTGAGCTTGCGCTTACAGCCACGACACCAGCAGGTCTCCCGCTGTCTCTAGTCCACACAGTTCCTGGAATCGGCTGTGGCCCTGGCAGGAGGCCCGTGCCCTATGCCCCCCTGTCCCGGGCTGTGGCTGTTGGGCATCGCCTTCCTGCCAGGATGTTCTCCCCAGGGGCCGTTGGGGGGTTCAGACTTCCGACTCTCAGGTCCTCAGCTCCTTCTAGGGACCAGGCCACTTGGTCCAGACCGAGGAGAGTCCATCCCCCTGGGCAGAGAGAGCCAGGGACTTGCTACCCAGACCACAGTGCCTTCTCCCCCAGCAGTGGTGCTTCCTGCAGCCTCAGGGCTGTCCACTCCTGGCCCTGCAGACTTTCCCTAGGACATGCCAGCCCGGGCCTTGAGGAATGGGGGAGTCGGGCCCTGGCTCCTCTGTGCCCCCCACGTGTGCCCTCGGGCTGAGCCAGCTGCACCGGCCACGTCTCCTGCGTTTGCCTGACCTGAGCACGTCTCAGAGCTCGCTGCTGTGGGCATGCACCCACTCAGAGCAGCCCCCACCCGCCATGCCCACTGAGCCTGCAACGGATGACACTGCTGAAGGGATTAGAGAGTCCAGTCTCCTTTGGAGCTACTGGCGGTTTCGAACTGCTGACCCCAGGAACCCGCAGCCCAGGGGTCCCCCTGCTCCACCAGGGGGCCTTACAGCCCGCAAAGGGGTGCCAAGGAGGTTGACAGGAGTGCCAATGTCAAGGGCTGGCGTCATGGGCCCTGCCCTCTCTACTCCTCCAGACCTCCCTCGGCTCCCGCTCCCGCTCCGAGCTCTTGGCACTTGGCTGGGCACCTGCTGCTGGCAGCACCACCCTCTGAGTCCAGGTCTTTTAAAGCAGGGCCCTGGGTCGCTATTCTCTTGCGGAGAGGACAGGTGATTGAGCCAGGGTCAACCCGCCAGCGGCTTTGGCGAGTGGGGCTGATTACTTCAGAGAGCAAAGGCTGGCCGGCGGCTGACAGACTCATGCTGCATGTGATGAACTCGTGGAGGGGAACGGCTGCGAGGGAAGGAAAAAGAAGAGAAAGAAATTGTGGCCCGAATCTAAACCAAAAAAAAAAAAAAAATCCAGGGCCGAATGAACAGTGCACACGAAAGAGAGAGAGAGAGAAAGAGAGAGAGAGAGAGAGCGCTAAACGCAAACTCGCTGCCTTTGAGTTGATCACAAGTCCTGGGCAACCCTATAGGACAGAAGAGAATGGGCTCTGTGGGTAGACAAGACTGTGACTCTACTGGAGCAGACAGCCTCATCTTGCCCCCTCGGGGTTGCTGGCGGCCTTGAACTGATGATCTTGGGGTAGCAGCGCAGTGTGTAAGCCCTGCACTGCCATATATATATGTGTGTGTGTATATATATATGTATGTATGTATGTATGTATGTATGTATATATATATATATATATATACATAGTTCTGGAGGAGCCCTGGTCTGACTTTATGGAAACAATCCATTGCTGGGTTTCCTCAAATAGCCTGTCTCCCAGTGCCTGCCAAAGGAGATTCGAGCTACACCCCGTTCCCACAGGTTGGCCAGAAACAGGCCCGGGGGTGGGAGAACAGTATTGCATCACCCTCCCCACCCCACCCCTCCTTCCCCTACAATCTGCCCATCAGTGCAGGGCAGCTTCCCCGGTGGCAGCAGCTCTGGGCCGCACCAGCCCCCTCTACAACTCAGCCTGGTGGCTCACACGCAGACGCAGCAGATGCTCAGCGTTGGTGGGAGACCAACACTGGCCCGGGGCCACAGGTGCCCGGTTCACGGAGCTTCACGCCCCACGCGGGCCCAGGGGCCTTTGTAGGACCAGACCCTTAGGGGTCCCTGTTTTCCCCGGGGGCTTGGCGTGTACCTGTGCCTGGTGGGCCTGACCCTGACGGTGGGGAAGAGGCTTCCCAGCACTACCACCCCCGCAGGCAGGTATCCATGCAGTGAAGACACCAGGTGTTAGGAATGAAAGGCCTACCCAGGAGAGGAGGAGGAACCTGCTGCCCGAACTTCCGGCCATTCTCTGGGGCCATCACCAGCCCTGTCCCAGGAGGGGGGCATGCGGGAGAAATGGGTCCAGGGGCAGGGGTCCATGTGGGCACAGAGCTTCATGTGGGGAACATATGGGAGCATGGGGGACAGGGGGACACACAGGGAGACAAGGGAACATAGAGGGGTCAGGGGCACAAACAGAGGGGCAGGGGACACACAGGGGGGAGGGGGACACAGTGTGGACAGGGGGACATAGAAGGGACAGGGGACACCGAGGTGGCAAGGGAACACAGAGGGGTCAGGGGTACGCACAGAGAGGCAGGGGGACATAGAAGGAGCAGGGGACACAGAGGGTCAGGGGGACACAGAAGTGCCGGGGCACATTTAACACCTCACCTTCTGCTTTTCCCCAGCTGCACCAAGTGGCTGACGTTCCGGCTGGAGCCCCTGCATGCGTGTGCTTGTGGACCTTCAACTCGTGGGGAGCCTGGGTGCTCCTGTGGCTGCGTTGGGCCACTCCCCACAAGGTCAGAGGTCCAGACACCCCCCACCCCCCCGCAGTTTTCCTGGGGAGAAAGGCGAGGCTGTGGGTTCCCATCAAGACCGACAGACTCAGGACCACTCTCTGGGTTGCCGGGAGCTGAGGGTCTGGTCAGGGTTGGGGTGTAGTGGTGAGCATGGGGGAGGCTGGGGTGTCATTCCCTAACAGGGACCCTCAGGAAGAAAGGCCTGGCCCTGTCCTCCCCCCGAAGAGCCCATGGGTCACACAGAGAGCACACGGTCGGACAGAGCAGCCCTCCAGCCACGGGGCCACGGCAGTGACCACGTCTTCTGCCACACACCAACCCGCTCAGTGCAGATACCCACGGGGGGGGGGAGGGTTTCACGAACCCCCCTTTGTTTGCCCATCTTCCCCGTCCACCCTCGGAGGGGCTGTGTGTCGATGCCCCAGCCTGCGTCCATTCGAGAGCCAGTGACCCAGAGGTGCGTGTGGCTGCTGAGAAACGGGCCCCATATGGCGACAGTGGGTTTGGTTGTCAGTTTCAACGAGAGACCAAGGGTCTGGTGGCTGCCTGGGCGACCGCGGCACATGGATGGGGGCCATCGCGGGTGAGGGACCGTACTGGGGGGGGGGCAGTGAGTGGGGCACAGGCATGGGCTGTGTGGGGCTGTGTCTGTTTGCAGAGATTCCCGGTGACTCTCATTGGTGCTTCACCCAGAGACCGTTGTGACAGTGAACGGATGTCCTCATTCTTCAGTTCCTCTGCTGGCGGCTGCGGGGGTGGGGCTCGCGGGGCTCCTCCTGAGTCTCGGGGAACCCTCTTGATGAATCCCACTGCCACGGACCAGGGGTGGGAGAGCAGCAGACCAGGGATGCTGTTTATTGTCCGGGAACCTTCCTCCCTTGCAGGAACCCCGCGCCCCGAGAAGTGCCGACGGAGGGCGGGGAACGCTGCTGGGATCGTGGCCTTTGGCCCCAGATACCCTTCCTCGGTACCACACACTCACAAGCAACCCCTCGCCCTGCCCTCGGGTCCACGCCAACTCACGGCCACCCTGCAGGACAGGGCGGACCTGCCCCTGGGGGCGTCTGAGGCCCTGACTCTTCACGGGTGTACACAGCCCCGTCTGTCTCCCCGGGAGCAACTCGTGGTTTTGAACCCCTGGCCTTGGGGCTCACAACCTGATTTGTCACCACCCCTCTGCCAGAGCGCCTGTTCCTCTCACAGCTGCAGGAGTTGGGCTGTGCACCTGCCCAGAAGGGCACTCGCAGACACGGGGCTGGGCTGGGCTGAGGCCCAGGGGACAGAGGGCAGAGTGCCCAGCCAAAGGATGAGGACAGGGCGGACACCCCGGGCTGGCGTTAGGGGCCGTGGAGCAGACGAGGTAGAGGGACTGGCAGAGCGGAGTGGACTCTGAGCAGAGCCCACTCCATCCTTCCTGGGAGCCACTCCGTGCCCGGGAACCGCCGGCCTAGTGTAGAGCCAAGTGCCTACCTGCTAGGCTGCTAGGACTCTTTAAAGGAAACCCTCTCAGGACCTTCCCTGGATCCGTGGCGAATTACAGATCACGGGCGGCCTCTGGAGGGGTACAACAGAGAGGCCCAGTGCCCACCGGACAGGACACCTGCTCTGCCATTCTCCAGCTGGGGGACCAGGACTCGGCTTTTCCTCTATGCCTATTCTCCACAAGGGCCAGGGAGAGCCGGGGGAAACAGCCCTCGGATGAATCACGGTTACATTCGCCCCCGGAAGGAGCCTGTCTTCTGATGGCAGTGCACCTCGGCTCAGAGACAGCCAGGGGCTGGGCCTGATCTCCCCATCACCCAGAGCTCAGCCTGTGTCTCGAGCCTCTGCCTTCTGCCAGCCAGGCATCCTCCACCTCAGGTCTTTGGGGTCCTCCGTCTTTTTAAGGACACCAGGGTCTTTGGGCCACCACGGTTTCCTGGACAGTATCTTTAGAGCTGTCTCCCCTCCAGTTGGCACCTGCTAAGTGAGCCTCTGTGGGTTTTTGAGCTGCCCGTCTTTACAGGGGCCAAGAAGCTGCATGTCCCCCCCCACCTCCTCCCTCCCAGGAGTCGTTGGTGGACAGGTTTGGTTGGCTGGCGGCTGTGAGCGGCCTGGCTTGTATTTGATCTGCGGTGCCCAGGGGCTCCTTCCTAAACCCCATATCCCGCTGAGGGGTGGAGTCCAACCCCCAGGGACCCTGTGGCAGTCATGTGCTCGCATGTCGATTTCCTGATTGGGAGTGTAGGGGTGGAGTCTAGTCTGTCACTCTGGAGATGGCCAATGAGGCCTCTGTGTGGGCATGGCTTTCTCTGAGAATTCTGGGAAGTCTCGCAGTATTTCCCAATTGGAGGAGAGAGACTTGACTCAGTCTTTTAGAGTCGGTCTACCAACAAGATAAGATGGCAGTATGCTGATGGATCCTGAGTCCTGGAACCTGGAGGAGCTGGAGGAGAAGCCACAGACAGACCCCTGCTGAGATGTTTCTACCACCAATGGATACGGCTGATGGACCCTGAGCCCTGGAAACGAGGAGTCATGGGGAGACCCTTGCCAGCGCCGGGATGCTTCTACCGCCGCTGGCTGCACAAGACTCTGCATCCACTGCCCTGTGATTGTCCTGGTGTCATTGCACGTGCTTTGTGAGTCAGGAGAAGACTTTACAGATGGGTATCAGACATATGGGCTAATATCAGACTTGTGACCTTGGACTGGATTGGGTTGGGGTGCTTTCTCAATGTTCTATTCCTCTTATATGGAAACCTTTCCCTTATATCCATATGCGTGTCTATGAATTTGTTTCTCTAGTCAACCTGGACTCACACAGACCCTTTGCAGAGCAGACAGCCTCGTCTCTCTCCATCAGAGCAGCTGGTGGGCTTGAACCGCCAACCTGTGAGCTTAATCCCCAGGGCTCCTGCAGGACGCTCACACATGACCCTGTAGGACAGGGGAGGACTGCCCCAGAGGGTTTCTGAGACAATACCTCTCTACAGGCGTGGGAAGCCATGTCTCTCTCCCGGGGAGCAGCTGGTGGTTCAAACCACTGACGTTGGCAGCCCCATGGGGAGCCACGAGGCCACCCAGCTCCTTAAACACAAGACTCAGTGCCACTGAGGAGATGCCGGCGTGCAGCTGCCGCAGAGGGCAGACAAGAAGGGGCCCCTCGGGGGGGGGGTGATGCTGCCCCCTTTTCTGGAGCCAACACCTCATTCTTTCCTCTTAAAGCAGCTGGTGAGTTCGAACTGCCAATCATGCAGTTATCAGCTGTAACCAAAACCCAGAACCAAACCAAACTGAATCCCCTCACTGTCATCAGTCGATCCTGACGCCTCATGATGCGGTTGGACAGGGTCGAACTGCCCCCTGTGAGTCTCTTTCTTTTTAAAAATAGCTCTATGGGGGGGCTCTTACCGCTCTTACAACAGGCCATGCCCCCATTGTATCAAAGACATTTATACATATGTTACCATCGTTGTTTTCTGAGCATTCACTTTCTATTGAGCCCTTGGGATCGGCTGGGCTCCTCCTTTTCCCTCCCCTCCCACCCTCGTGCCCCCTTGATAAATG